>VZRF01011311.1:419982-487649 GCA_013396875.1 Vireo altiloquus | reverse complement strand
TCGGGTGCAAAGTTTGCTCTCCCGGCGCCTGCGGAGGGAGCGGCGGCGGCGGCGGAGCGGGGGGAGCGGAGCGCAGCGGCCGCCCGAGCGCTCGGGGCTCTGACCGCCCGCCGCGCTCCTCGCGCCTCCGCTGGGCAGCCGCGATGTGCGAGGGGATGGCGGCGCACGGTCCGGGCGGGCCGCGGTGCTGGCAGAACCGGCGGGCGCGGCTGCTGTGCATGCTGGCGCTCACCTTCCTGTTCTTCGTGGTGGAGGTGGCGGGGAGCCGCGTCACGTCGTCGCTGGCCATGCTCTCCGACTCCTTCCACATGCTCTCCGACGTGATGGCCCTGGTCGTGGCGCTGGTGGCCGTGCGCTTCGCCCAGCGCACCCGCGCCACCAAGAAGAACACGTTCGGGTGGGTGCGGGCCGAGGTGATGGGCGCCCTCGTCAACGCCGTGTTCCTCACCGCCCTCTGCTTCACCATCCTGCTGGAGGCCATCGAGCGCTTCACGGAGCCCCACGAGATCCAACAGCCGCTGGTGGTCATCGCCGTGGGGGTGGCCGGGCTCATGATCAACCTGCTGGGGCTCTGCCTCTTCAACCACCACGGCGTCGGGGGCCACGGGCACGCCCACGGCCACGGGCACTCGCACGGCGGCCGGCAGCACTCCCGCGGCGGCCCCAAGCCCGAGCAGCCTCTCGGGGACGGAGAGGCTGCGCTGAGCCGCGATGAGACCAGCACCTTGGTGGAGAACTGCAGCAGCTCCAACGGAGTCAGCCAGGAGAAACTGGGTAAGCACCGCGGGGTAAGCACCGCTGCCCCATCCACGCGTAGGAAAGCGGGAGGGGTCCTTTCCCCAAGTAGGGCGGTGCCCGTCCTGGTCTCACCTGGTGCGGGCTCTGTGAGAATCATCTTTCCCCACTTCTGGGAAGAAGGCGAGAAACTTTCTTAGCAGCTCTTGGGGCACGTGGCTGTCGCACCTCTTCCTCACGCCTTTCCTTCGGATGCCCTAAGCTGCATCTCTGTCTTGCAGACAGGTCAGAGTGTAAAAGAGGCTTTGCTCTGGGAAAAAAGTTGGTTCTGCAAGGGAAGGCACATGACAAGCGTTTCTTGGTAGCGACATGAGCTGTCACAAGACGCTGTCCTAATGCCATCCGAACTGGCTGCACATCAAATGGAGCGCGGCTCAGTGCCTCGGTCCCGGCAGCTGGATTGCTCCATTGAGTCAGTTATCAGCTACCTGGGAAGCTACTCTCCATCTATACCAAACATATTGAAGTCTATTCCACTGCAATAAAGTTGTGCTGCTTCATTGCACTGGTATTAATAGGAAGAAGTCTTGGAAATTGCCAGTCAGAACTGTGGAAGCCGGAATGTGGAGCATGCAGGTGTCGGGGCATATGTGTGGTGTCTTGGAATAATTTTTCTTTAGCTTTCTAAAGCATGCGCCTTCCCACTCACCTGCACACAGACATACATTTAAAGTCTTCCCTTCTCAATTGTGGTTAAATTGTTTCATGGGGAGGAATTTGTTGGGTTATTTTTTAATGGATCCAGAAGCCTGGATAGCTCATTTTGAAGCTGCTTGGTCAAAGCCAAGCTTTGTGTGCTGGCAGAGTGAAAGGTGTGTGTAATTGCCACTTCTCTGTTCCTAGGGCATGCTTGTCACCAGAAGGAATGGACTTCAGGCTTTGGAACCAATTTCTCTCTTTCAGGGTGACATCAACAGACCATTGTTTTAGCCTGAAGGGAGCTTTAAGTGATCGGAGTGAACTTTGTAACAGTTTCAGGTTTTCTGTGGTGAGAGATTCCAATACACATTTGAGGAACTTGGTTTCTGTTCCTCTAACTCCATGTTGGCTTTGGAAAGATAGGTTTTTCAAGAGGACAGGAAAGTTCCTCTGAATACACTACCCCATTTTCTTGACCGCATAGTAAGCTCTTAATGTTGGTTTAGTTCCATCAAAGGTGTCGTAGTAATCAGTTTCAAACAGTGTAAAATTCCCTTAACTCTTTGTCTCATAAATATCTTGGCATGGGAATTATTCTTGCATGGTGAAAGTTGTGCTTTTGGCCAAGTTTTGGACTAATTAGACCAAAAGGTTAACTTATATCATGGATTAAAATGCATATTGTTGTGAGCTAACTTGTCTGGAATGTCTCATGGATGTGCTTCTGGCAATAACAAAAAATTTTTTGTAGGTATTTAGGTGGTAATAGGGCATAATTTTGGTCACAGTGAAACTTTGAAATAAGTTTGTATTTCCTTATGTGCCCGATCATGATTATGTAATGGATGGAGCGATTCATAGTTTGCCCACAGAAAAGTTACAGGTAAAGGTGATTGGAAACTTGGGAGAAGGTGTAAGTTATAGAGATGAAGAGAAGTGTGGTCCTGTGCCTTCACTGGAAGTCACAGAGTGGGGTAGTCCCTGATTTCCTAAGGTGGAAGTGAAAAGTAGGCATAGCCTTAGGGACTAGTACTGCACAGGCCTTTCTGTGCATGCACTTTATGTAAAATAATCAATTTATTGTTACATTTCAATGAACATATTTCAAATGGACGTGTTTTAGCCATTTACCATTAAAAGAAATTGAAGAGCTTTCTGGGACTGTGTTTCCTGTTACCCACTCTTACAGGTGGCGGGACTGACTTTTCAGATCTCCATTACTCCAGGTACTTGGTACAGAGCAGTGTTCCTCTTTCTTTGCTCTCATCATGGACCTTGAGGTCTGAACTCTGTAACCTAAGACATTTCCTTCTAATGTATTTACTTCTCTGGAAAGTTACAGGTCCCATGTTCCATAAGTACTAGAGGTAGTGTGGAAAATGTAGCTGGAGCTTCAGGGCAGAAGTGTACTGAACGAGGTAATGAGCTGGGGCTAGGAACTCAGCCTTGGTAGGAGCCCACTCATTCAGAGAGGAGAGGACTTGTGTGCACTCTGCGACTGCAGAATCACAGCCACGAGAGGAGAACAGCAGAACCTGCGCGTCCTATTAACGTGTTAATGTTTACAAACCTTTGAACTCAGTAATCTCAGAAGAAGAGCTCCTTGTTTCCATTTGTCGGGCCAGGGGCCAATGCCTGTTGCGTTTCTTTGGCATTGGAAGTATCCAGAGAAGAACTTTTGAAGAAAAGCAGGAGATTAATAATGTACAGTTCTTTCCAGTTTGAACACTGGAAGATGATTTTCTTTCAGAAGGAATTCTTCTTTGTAATGATGTGTGTATTTATTCCCATGTAGCTGGTTAGCTGTGTTGGAGTGGTAAATATTGCAGACAGCTGTGACAAAGGAGGGCACTAAAATGTTCATTTATGCACAGTCCATGACATGCGGCTTTGGACATCAGAAGCTGTATGTCACTCAACAGCTATATGTCACTTGCATAAAAAATGTAATTTTACTACTTATTTATTTATTCTGAAATATAAGTAACAGCAGTTCATAGCCTCTGAGAGCTTCAGTGATAACTTACACTGCCCTATAGTAAATTCTGCTGGTAAATTCTGCATTTTACACCTAATATTTCAGCTGATTGTACCTCATGGTCCTTCTGGCTCCATGTGCCATCTTGGAGAAACTTCCTTTTCCTTGAATTCAGAAGCCTCTTGAAAATGCATTGGTAAACCTGAAAAGAAGCTGCTACACAGCTGTGTTCATACAGCTTTTGAGCTTCTGGCTTCAAATGTTAATATGAAATAGCAGTGCAGTCCTATGGTTAAAGAGAGATTTTAGCAATGTGATCAGTCTTCTGGTGTTTCAGAAGAAGGAACAAATGTGACTAACTGAGCTACTTAAACCAGTTTTTGTACATATGCTCTGTAGTTCTGCATGTTGTTTAAGAAACAGTGAATAGGCAAATGGTTAAAACAGCTGGAAAAGGTGAAAGTAGTTTTTCAGCAGCAGATTAAAATGAGATCATCTTTATTCTTTGCCACTCTCCATCTTTAAGCTCCATGTGGAAACAGTTGCCTTCTAAGACTATTTAGATCACTTATTGGGACAACTGAATTTTCCTCAGCCAGAGAAGATGTTGCTAAGTGTGTGGGTTGAGTTGCTTTTCAGTTTCATACTCAGTGTGCCATGCTAACCATTTGATATGATTTTATAAGGAATTACTGTAATGTAATAATACTGTGTTGTATTATAGCTCATGCCTAATTGTTTTATTGTTTTCTTATCAGGTGATATGAAAGATGACATGAGTGACGTACAAGTGAATGGGAATGCTGGCCATTATCCTCTGGATGAAGAGGAGGTTGAAGAAGACTCTAGTGCACAACTTAACATGCGTGGAGTTTTTCTGCATGTTTTTGGAGATGCCTTAGGTTCAGTCATTGTGGTAGTGAATGCCTTGCTCTTCTATGGATTGTGGAATCCATGCCCCGAAGATGGGCCTTGCTTTAATCCATGTGTCAATAATCATTGCATGGAAAATGCTACTTTATACCAAGCATTTGTCAGACTTAACAAGTCCGAACAAGAGGGCATTACTGTGGCTGGTCCTTGCTGGCTGCTGTATTTAGATCCTGTCCTTTGCTTGATTATGGTCTGTATACTCCTATACACGACTTACCCGTTACTTAGGGAGTCAGCCCTTATCCTTCTACAGACTGTTCCCAAACAAATAGATGTCCATTCTTTGAACTCAAAGTTACGTACCCTCGAAGGAGTCGAAGCAATCCATGAATTACACATTTGGCAGCTAGCAGGCAGTAGGATCATTGGCACTGCTCACATCAAGTGTCCTGACCCTTCCACGTACATGATGGTGGCAAAACGCATCAAAGAGATCTTTCACGACGAAGGGATTCATGCAACTACCATTCAGCCTGAGTTTGCCAGCGTTGGCTCCGAGTCAGGGAGAGGGAAATGCGAGTTGCCTTGCAGGACTCAGTGTGCTCTGAAGCAGTGTTGTGGAACAGGAGAAGATAGTACTGCAAAGAAGACAGAAAAATCGTCGTCACTTAGTATTTCTTGTTCAGAAGTTGTCATTGAATTTCCGAAAACGAGGAGGACTAAGTCGGAGAGCATCCCTTCAGTGAAGCTGGAGGCGAACACCGATCAAAACGAGCAGTTTGAGTCATCTCTGTAACTCCCTGAAGGGTGCTGCCTGAGTTGTGCAGACTTTGTCAACAGCTGTGTTGCAAGAGGAAGAGACAGACATTGGAGATGCAATTTTGCCAAGTAGTGTAATTGCTGAAGTCCTTGTTCTTGTCATATTGCTAAATATAGAATGCTTGTTCTAAAAAATATACTGTCACTGTCATGATACAATGTGTTTGTGTTGACTTTGTTTGACTGAGACACACAGAAAGTGCACCGATGCTGTAACACTTCATAAAACCAGTTTCAACATTTCAGCAGAGACACTTTTTGCTGTGCTTCAAATTAAGATACTTTTTTCCAGTGAAAAGGTATTTGAGGGATAAGCATGTAGGAACTCAATTTGTGTTACAGATTTCTTGGACCTACTTTCTTCTTTAATATTTGATTTGTAGATATTTTAATATATTGTTTATTTAGAAGCCCTAAGAAAACCAAAGTTCATAGAACATTTTAAAAGATATAACTACTAAAAACTGGAAACCACTTTGCAGTTTCACATATTTTTCTTAAAGCTATGTAATAATAATAAATGTGAAGGCTTTTCTAATGAATTTATTGCACAGCATGTTTTAAAGATGACATCATGTGACTGTCAGAAATTGTCCCCTCTTCTTCTGGTAAGGTAGCAAGGTAATTGAAAACAACAGATGTGAAAGGGCTTTTTTCCTGTCAGAATGGCAGTTCAGGCTACTGTATACTGCTCTGTGATCAAGATATGAGACTGGTCGATAAAGTAATACAGACTTCCACAATTTATAGATTTTCTTCTGTTTTCCCTTACTTCCAAGTTGTGTCTGGTCAAGAAAGTCTTTGAGGTTTAGAGAACCCTTGACTCAACAGTGCTATGAATAAAGAGCTGGAGCTTCATATTTAGCTGATGCTGAGTTTACTAAGATAAAAGAATTAGTTATGTTGATAAGTGCTCTGTCGGGGGAGGTCTGTCAAGCACCGACAGTATAACTCATGCTTTCAATCACAGACAGCAGCTCCCCAACAAGTCACGTACAGGTGCGTTTTGCTTCTAGCTGAGTGTGTCTGTCAACACTTGCAGTGACTTCAGTCCTGGTCCCCACTGTGTCCTCAGGAGCCCTCCACTGACTCTTGAGGAAGTGGTGCCGGGAGTATTACATTCACTGTATTTCACACTTCAGGATGTTTATGCATCACATAATTTCACTTCCTCAGTATCTGAATCTATGGTTTAAAACCTTGACTCAGTTAATTGACAACTGGCTCTAAAGAAGCTGTTACAGTGTGCTGCCAACTTAGACCTTAGGAAAGGAGAAACTGCTCTGTGGACTCTGTGAATTTGGCAGACTAGATGAAAGATAAAACATACAAGAAATCTAGTCTAAAACCCTGGCCCTTTTGATCCCCTCTCACGTTATGTACGGGAACTGATGTCTTGTGATTAATGGGTTGCTCCTATGTGCAAAACTGGAAAACAACTCAGATCTTCCATTGTTTGCTCTTTGACTCCGGACATGATAAACACTTTGCCTCAGTTTCCCTGTCTTCAAATGGGGATAATACCTACCTCACAGGGGTGTTGTGAGGCTTAATTATTGTGTGAAGAGCTCTGAGATCTGTTACTGGAAGGCACTGGAAAGAGGATAAGATACTAGATTACTTGGCATTTACTACTTCTACAAATGTATTGCAATACCTAGGCACAACCAGAGGGAACTGAGGATAGTTTTGGCCTTATGAAATTCTTTGATGCTGTGGTTTTCAGGTTTTTAACAGTATTTAAATGTAGATTTTTTTAAAAAAAGAATGTTTTGTTAGTGAAAGGAATGTAGTTTTGCCTCCAGATACAGAACATGTCCCTAGTTTGCATTTCTAATTTTTGTCTTGCATCGTAATTGCTCCTAAATAGTACAGAATAGTCCTGCTGCTCATCGGACCTGGATTGGCCCAAGTCATGTCAGTGGTCTTACCTAAGCTCTCAGCAGAGCATTGCAGTCAACTCTCGATTATCCATGGGTGGATTACCAGTGTTGTGCATTAACTGTGCAGTCTGCGGAGCCAAGGCCAGCCCCCTGTCCCACGCCACGCTCTGGCCAAGCACTGCGTCAAAGCATGGGAATAGTGGAGGCGCTGGCTCCGCTTGCAGGGAGCCCCATCACAGGCTGCATTGCCTGGCTGCAGCACAGCACTGCCCTGGGGGCTTTGCCCCGTGGCTGCTCAGATGCATCTGCAGGAAGCTGTGGGCTGTGGATGAGTGGGCTTGGCTTTTTGCTGGCTTGGGGAGGTTGGTGATTTGCAGCCACCAGCATTGCTCACCTTTTTCTGTGTTTATGCTTGTTGTATAGTCTCATAAACTAACTTAAATGTGTTAATATAGTATTTATATATGTTTTTGTTTTGTCTGAATTACCCTAACTCTTTTTTCTGTTACCTGTGTATGATCTAGAGTTGACTGTTAAATGAGATCTTGTATGAGACTACGTTTGCAGAGTATGCTACCACTGCTACTATACTACGGAGTATTAACCAAGTAAATTTTGAAATGAACAAAGTAGTATTTTTTTTTTAAATGTGTATCCTTGCTTTCACTAATGGTAAACTTTCACTAATTATTTTCATCACTAGTTTAAAATTGGTTTCAATCATTAGTATGAATTGTTGAGGTCCTGCCGCATATCACTAATGCACCATAGAACTATTGCTCCATAGTTTATTTAAAATAATACCAACAAATCAAACCATGGTAGCACTGAGAAGTCCGGCTTCTCTCCTGTTGCTCTTATAAAATGAGGGCGACTATTAAGTCATAACATTGGTTAATAGTCTCAGTAAATGCATCTGAATAGATGGAGTTGTAGTCACTAATTCCACTTTAAACTATTTAAATTTTTTTTTTTTGTGCCAGAAGTCATATTTTTCTATTTCTGTGTCCATTGCAGGCAATGGCTAGCTAAAAAGACAAAAAGCTCTCCCCCTTATTATTTTAAGTATCAGGATGCAGAGGTGATAGTGATGATGATGATGGGGGCAGAAGGGGGAGTTGCATGGCCTCTCTGTCATGTGCCCTGTTGCACGTGCAGCACCAGCTGGTGTTACCAGGGCCCTTTAGTCTCCTTAGCCATCCATGGTAAACTCCCTAAAAGCATAGGGTGAGGTCAAGGTGGTGGCTGTGCAGCAGCAGGAACACAATTTCTCCGTTCTGGCTGTGGGAGACTGGACTGTAGCCCATTAGCTTGTGAAATAGCTTGATTTTTTTTTAAACTTGATCTATCTGGGGTTATACAGACTTGATTTGTTCTGAAGATCACATTTTAAGGATACTGAGAGCATTCAAAAGCACTGCAGAGTCTCTTTTTTTTTTGTCTCCACAAAGCATGAAACTAGTGAATCTCATGTACGTGAACACTGCAGTAGTGGGGAGCTAATTGTATTGTGTATCACAGTTCTGAATTTTTAAAATAAAAACAGTTATGGAACATTGATTTGAAGGAAAAATAAGTTTGTACTTCAGTGTCTAGATTGTTTAGGCTTCTGATGAAATGTGTCAGAGATGTACCAAACATCACTGGATGAAATACTTTACCCTTACTACATGTCTCATCCAGAACATGCTATTTTAGAATCACTTCCTAGATTATATCTGCACCTAAGGTGCAGTGCAAAACTAATTCAGACACTAATACAGTGGGCTAGCCACAGTACCATCAAGCTTCCTTTTTAGCAGAGTAAATTGTTTCTGTGGAAGCCCTAATAATTGTAGCTCAGCTGCTTTCAACACCCACTGTGGGCTTTTGGTAATGTCTGTAGCTGCCACATCGCGGTGTGCGGTATGGACATACACAGAGGTATGTAAAAGAACCAGCCCCAACTTGTGGCTCCCCAAAAGTCATGGCAAGGGCTCAGTCCTGAAAATTTCTCTATTCTTAAATAGTTTCATCGGGCTGACGAGTGCTTACTTGCACGCCAGGAATTACTTGTGGGAGTGAGTCCAAAGCTTCTGCCAGTGCAGCCTGGCTTTTAAAGAAAAAAAGTACCTAGATTTTATGGATGTATTAAAATCAGGACTGCTATGGTGTTTCTAAGTTTGCTGTAGAAATACTGTCAGTTCAATATAATTCCAGGAATTATTCGTTTTCCCAGTTCTCCAAAAAGAAATGGAAAAAAGCCCACTGAGTGTCCTAAGACTTGTTAACAAGTTTAGCTAAACTGACGTTGCTGTTTGCTTCTGAAATTGGGCCATCTGAATTTATTAAACACTGCCTGGTGGAGTTTGGGGAGGAGGGATAAAGATTCTTGCCATTCTCCTTCCCCTGCCCCCTGCTTTGACTGCACTTTCTAATCTCTCCAGCTATGGAGAGATCGGGGGGGATGGAGGGGGTGAATTTTGTAACTAGATTTTCTGAGTTCCACGTGGAGGGAATGGGAAATTCTGCTAACTATATTTAAAAGCATATAAATATGCTCTGACTATTTTAGTTCCATAGCATAGCATCAGTTACACCCTTTTTAGGTATGCATTTAAGTGGTTCAGGTCCACAGTATCTTTGGTTTTTCCTTTCTTTGCTAGACAGAAAGAGGTGGATGCTCCATTTGCCTGAGCTAAAGCCAGACTTGACAATTTTCCAAATCAAACGTAGCTTTGCTGATAACAGAAGGTCTGATTATTCCTTGTGACCTTTGCTTTGTGTGGTTAGCTGCCCGTGAGGTACAGCACCATGTTTTAGCAGGCTCACATTTATATTTTTTGCACTCACCGTGTTGTCTAAGTAGTTGAAAAGCAAAACCACAAAGCTGAAAAATACCTTTCATCTGTATGTCTCCAAAAAGCACATGGGATTAATTTGGCTTCTTTTTTTTCATGTCCTGGATCCTGTTTCTGAACAGTGTTAAAATATAATTGGCAGAGCTTGTTCATTGGTATTTCTTTTTGCCTTTGTTTAAAATAAAGAATATTTTTTTCTTTTTTTTTTCTTTTGTTTTTAAATGTTAAAGTGCTGAGAAAATAAATGGAGCTCTTGACTATCAAGTACATTTAGTTGGGATTTCTTTCTCAGATCAGCTCCTAGGAAGGAATCTAGCTAGTAGAAATGCACTTTCACCATCTCCCAGAACCTCAGAAACAGATGAAAAGAGCACAAATAGGAGGTTAGTAAATGGGTTGTAAAGTCCTGGCCTGCAACTGTCTGGGTTCCAGGTACAATTAAAAGAATAGTTGCTCTAGTATTGTGAAGAGTTCATTATGCAAAAGGCATTTTTTTATCTCAAAGGAAAACAGCTTTTGAAAAGAATAAAAACTCTTGACCTGTTAATTGGCTGTGGTTAAATATCTGACATAAGGGTCAATAACATAGAAGTCTATACTGTTTTTTCAATGTCTTTGGAAGAAAGCTGCTTTAGGGCAGAAGATGCTTTGGTACTTTGCAGCTCCATTTGCGTCAATTCAGAAATGCTGCAATTTGCACGGTATTTTGGGAGAAAAGGACTGACTGCAGCTGCCAGCACTAGTACTTAGGAGGGCAGGATGGCGACCAATACCTGGCTTGAGCTGTTAATAAGCTTGCAATGATGAGTTCATTTTGGAGCCCTTCACTGGTGCAGCTTCAGCAGCTCCTTTTTCTGCTTCAAGAGGGAAAAGTGATTCCATGTTATTGGTTATATGTGCAGGAGGGTACGTTTGGTTGTGCTGTAAGTGCTGCATGTGAGCTTGAGTTTTGCCATTTTCCAAAGCTACTTCTACCTCTTCATGAAAAGATGTGATTTAAACTTAATATGAACATCCTTTTTGAGACATGCTCGTGTGGGAATTTTAAATTAGTAGGAAGCTTCAAGTCTTTAGTTTACTTTTGCTTTACACATACCTTCCCCCATGTCATTCCTAGACCTCCTACCCCGGATAGTTGCCTGACCACAAGGACCAGATCCAGCTCCCAGAGCAGCTCTTTGCTGCTTTTCCATCAGAGGAGCTAATGTCACAGGAGAAGGGCAGCGTGGGAGTGTCTGACTCCAGGCAGACAAGCACTTTCAGCAGGCACCTTCTCAGGCTCATCTGTGCTAGCATCCGAAATCTCCCATGAAAGCCTTGCCACTGAAACTTTGTTTTGGTTTTTATCTTTTTTNTTGGTTTTTTTTTTTTTTTTTTTTTTTTTTTTTTTTTTTTTTGTGCCGATCAACATAAACCTTAAAAGTGTTGCTGAGACCAAATGGCAATCCCCACCCCCCGTAACCCGAGCTCTGTTTCTAGTTAAAGCATTGGTTGGCTTCCCAGCATTTCCCTCCTGCACCAGCTCCTGCAGCTAAGAATAGCCCTGGTGATGCTGTGGAACAGGATGTGCAACCTGCTGGGCTTCCTGCATTTGTGCTTGTGTTGCTGGCCTGGGCTGAAGCCTGTCCTCATCTTCCCCTGGACTCACTGGGTGGATTTGTTAGATTTAATTTCTTGGATTAGGTCTGCTGTGGGTTGGCCCACACTTGTTTCTGTTGCATTCTGTGCTATAGGCAACTGCCTTCTGCAGTATAGGCAAGACCTCAGCCGAGGGAAATATTTACTTGCTGCCAGTCTTCTGTGCTTCAGAGTGTGTCTGCAGAGTGTAAGAGGATGCTGCTGGCCTGCTGCAGACCTGGATTCAGCTTCACTGTTTGGTTTGATGTTACTGTGTGATCCCTCTAGCTGAGGGTGCAGCGAGTACAGCACAGGGAGTCTTTGCAGGTAACTAGGTCACTGCTGCTTACTTGAGCTGGGTGCTCATACTCCTAGTTCAGGAGTGAACAACACTCCCACAGATAAATGCTGCACATGTTGCTATACCCCCAAGATTTTTTCATTAGGCAGCGCTGACTGGAGACTCAGTCCATTGTTTTATCCTGTGCTGCCTTGGGCTCTCCCCCAGTCAGTTGCAGAACAAGCACATTTTTCCCTTGAGAAAGGGATTATGTGAATTAGCAAAATTTGGGTGGTGATTTTCACTTGTATTTTTGTGGGCATGTGGGAAGGTTCTGACCCAAGTGGATGGGGTTGATTCTGCATGCTTCCAGCTGAGCATTAGGAGGGGTTGGGCTTAAGTACTAGGTAAAATCCAGGCTCAAGCAGTTCGTCCTAAATACTCATACTGGCAGAGGTCTTAGACTTCCATGTCATGCTAGTTTGAAGTGATTTTCTCTTCACATTGCTGTTAAAAAAAAAAAAAAAGGAAAGAATTGTGTTTAATTATCACAAAAATTATTACCCAGCCTTTGTAGATGTGTTTCCAGTTCGTTGAAAACCTTCCTGCATGCAGCAATGGCACAGCAGAGACACTGACGAGTTAGTCGGCAAGTTATCACAAAAAAGGAGGTGTTTGGTGCATATGCTTGAGCTTGGAAGTGGAATGACACTTGGCACCATAATGTCCCAGTTATCTTTTTCTGAAGGAGTAGGAAAACTGCAGAACTAAATATTGAGTCAAGCTGCGTGGGCAGAGCTCCTGTGTCAGGGCTGCGCTGACGTCACAGCCGCAGCGTGACATCACGGGCCGTATGTGAAAAGCCCAGAGTATCACCCAAGCTCTATGTGTTATTCAAAACCTCAGTAACATTTACTGAAAACTTGCTTTTTTTTTTTCCTTTTTCCCATTGCCTTGATGCTGAGAAGTTTAGCTGCACAGCTAAGGGGAGAGTGTGTAGCTCAACTGCCTTGCAACACTCTGTGCTGCTCTGAAAAAAAAAAGGTGTCATTGAACCCAGAGTTTGAACTTCACTGCACTTGGTGTGCCCTTTCTAAAAGTATCTACAAAAACAAGGTGATGTCAAAACAATGTTTTTCTACTGAAAGCTGGTGAGATAGTCAAGTCCACAGCTTCTGCAGTAGCCTTCTGTGATGCTCCTGTTTGCTGTCCTCTTCCCAGAGAGTTACCTGCTGCATGTGCATGCAATAATTAATGTGGCATGGAAAGATAATAAGGCAGACACTGGAGTTCTTTAGATTTTTCTTTAAGAATAGAAAACCTGCTCTACAACATTTCTGCCAAAACTTCTTCCATCTCTGATAGTATCAAAAAGGCAGGTCACTTCTCCCGTGCTGGTCACTCTGGTTAGTAGAGAGCAAATGAAATTATGGCATCAATGGAGAAAGATGAGCAATGAAGTGTGTATGGGTTTTGATTTTGGAGTGGTTATATTTTCCCCCTCCTGCAGCTGCTTTAATGAGGGTCATGGTTTTCTTTGGTTTTCCTCTATAGCTCTGCAGTGCTTGACAGCTTATTACTGAGAGACCTACACTTGGAGTCCATGGAAATCCAAGTTAGTGATAGACATAGAAAAACATGCTTAAACAGATCACAGCTGAAGAGAATCTTAATCTGAGACAGAAGGTAGCCAGCACAGCCTCAGCTGTTCATCAGGAAAGGTTAGTGTGAAGTACCAAGTTTAACTCACTGCTACAGAAATGGTGTAGAAAATCAGGTAACAGCAGTTTTGTTTCACACCCGAGCATATGAGAAATAGCCTCTCTCTGCAAGAGGCTGCAGCTTGGCAAAAATAATGTCTTTGCACGGGCGGTTGTTGCTGGCAGTGGCTAATAATACTGCTGATAGAGCAGTGTTTCTCCAAATGACTTAAGGTAAAGTCAAATATGGAGGGTTCTTATGCAACATGAGGGTTCCCCTTTCAAAATAGTGGTTTGGAGAGAAGAAGTCATTGGTCTGGGCAAGGACAAAAATTAAGATAAACAAGGGTGGACTGCTGCCATCTTTCCCTTCCCCTTTATCTCTAAACCTTAACCTAAAATTGCAAATTTGAGGTTAATGCAGTACAGAGTGTCTGCAACTACTGAAACCAGCTATGTTTTAATAGATCTTACTTGTTTCGATGATGATGAAGGTTTGAAAGTTCCTCTAGGTAACAGAAATATTTCTATGTTTTTAAAGTTCAAATGCAAGTATTTTTTAATATTACTAAGAATATTTTAAAATTAAATAATTAATTCTCCTGATAAAGCATTTCATAAATGGTTTATCTATTCTATATCCTTGTTTCTAATTCACAGAACATAGAAATAAACTTGTCCAATTTTTGCTAATGTATTATTTTTCTTTAATATCAGCTAGAAAAACAGGAAGTTTCAGTTCATAAAAAGTGGAGCTAACCACACAATTTTGGTAGCAGATCACTCGCCACTAGCAAGTATTTCAGCACTTTGCAGAGCTGAGTAGCTGTAGACCATGCTGTGAAAACAGGGACCAAGGCAATAAATTAGGGTGGAAAAATGTTTGCTTGAACTTCACGAAGAAGAAGCTGCTTTAGTGGTAGATAAGAAAATGTATCTGTTCCTAAGTTGACTTTTAATTTGTACTATACAAATTAGTCCTTCAAGACAATGGTGATGTGATGGTGAATTTATTCCACAAATACCAGATCAGATTCTGTCCTGTGCAATGATTTATCCAGCCAGTGAAAGTATGGTAGGGGAGGAGTGGAGAGCGTGGTAGATGCAGTTCTGGACTGTACATCACTCAGCTATTCCTTCCAGTACATGTGATCCTTCTTTTAAATAATGTGAGAGTGTGATGGGGGTTTCACCCAAATATGACCATCCGACTTTTCAAACAACTTGTTTCTGACAGGAGTTTTGTTCTCACAGATTCTTTCTGAGGGGATTGTCTCAACTGAATTGGCTTCAAGGTATCTTCCTGTGACAATGCCTTCAGGGGCCACGTGCTGGCTGGCTGTTTCCCTGAGCTCAGTAGGAGTGCAAGACTCTGAACCAAGTCGAGCTGGACAGAGGGTATTAAAGACCTGGAAATGTGGAAGAATATGCTGAAGGCAAGGCTAGATTAATTCTCAACACTTTAAGCCTTTGTGAAGAAAAGTTGGGCTCTTGGGTTTTGGTGGGGAGATTTTTGTTTTGGTTGGTTGGTTTGGTTTTTTGGTTTGTTTGCTATGGGTTTTTATACTTTCTGCATCTGTGACTAACCCCGAACACAGTCATATGTAGAGGAGGAATACTTAATATTCATTGAAATTTCACAGAGGTGCTTTTTGGTAGGTCCAAGATGTTTATTAAGTAAATTGAATAGGAAGTATCCCTTAGAGCATGTTTTCCATCTCACTTTTCATCTCTGATAAGTAGATTATGAATCCAAGAGCCTGCCCTGGTACAGTATTGGGAACTCGGACAGGTAAAAAGTGCTCTCTCTTCATAGGGCTCTGACTTCTGTCATGCTTCTCATCCCTCAAACTCTGCTAGATTGTGCTTAAAGAAGTGTGAAGTACTCGCTGAGACTTGAAAATGCGACTGATTTCTTTATAGAAGCCGTGGTTCTCTGAGGGGTCTCATTATCTCCATATGGACTTCAGCATTGCCCAAAAGCTAAAATTTCAGTTTAAGGATGACCTCAGAAATAGAGATGGGGGATGACTTATAGAAATCTTGAGAAGCATCCAGCAGGACTACAGCTGTCCTAAGAAAAGAGGCCATCCTCTCTTGGATTGCACCCCAAGCCGACCCATCCTGAGGGATGGAAAACCAATAGGCTTCCTCAGAGAGGTCTGGATTGTTCCTGGCTAATCCTGGCTGTGCTGGACCGATTTTAGGGCCACAGCACATGGGAGAAGTGAGGGCATGACTGCCATGAGCTGGGATGTGCAGGGCAGCTAACCTGTGCTCTGAGTACCTCCTGTCACAGAACACCCATCTACCAAGCATGCACAGTGCTGGCCCTCAAGGTTTGAAACTTCCACTGTCTCTATAGAAAAGGCCCCCAAATCCAGGCCATGTGTGGCTTAGGCATAAAGGGAGTAATGGGCTGGTGGAAATGGCACCACCAGTGGTGTAACAACTCTGATAATGGGCTGCCACTCCAGTTCTGGGATGAACGCTGTCACAGAGTTTAGAACTGATGAATGAGTCTTGAAACTCAATTTATGTAGAAATAATGGCTTGAACCTGATTACTTCTTGTTTCCTTGTGCAGGTGGCTTTTCTAGGCTGTCTGCTTTATCCACCATAACTTCCAAGCCCTGCTTACGTAGGGGTTGTCGCCTCCCAGCATGACACTGATCATAGAGGTAGGTATCCTCCAGGCAGGGCTGCTTGATGCTTCCTAATCTGGCAATGAGGAAAAACAACCACCATGAGAGAGTTTGCAGTGCTTCACTAAATAATTAATAGATACTAAAGTCTCCAGGACTTTGGAATCACATGGACTCTGATTTTTCATGCAATGCTGTATAGTGTTTAGGTAAAAGGTTAAAACTGTATCTACTCTAAAACAAATCTATACCATAACATGGAAGCAGAAAGACAGAATCAGTAGTACAGTTTCCTTCTTTTACAGGAGTTGAGCTGAGACAGAGATGAAGAGTTTATAAATGTTTTCTGTTTAGTTTTTTTCCTTTTGCGTGACTTCTTGTTAGAAGGCTGGAAACAGACTTCTGCTAACTTTTGGTTATTAAAAAACCAAACACAAACAGCAGTCTTAGAAAGAAATCCGGGTCTGACAACCCAGCAGGGTAATGGGAAACTTAATAAATATCCTGTTGTTATAACATCTGTCATTTTAGCATTAACAAGCTCATGACTTTAGCTGTTGTATGATCACAGCTCCACTCTGCCGATTAAGGGAAAGGCTGTTAGACCTTTAAAGTAAAAGATTTCTGCCCAGCAGGATGCTTTAACCTCTTGTATCCTGAAGCAATTTAGCTAAAGCAGCTTGAAAGAGATATAGAGACAGACTCCTTAGGTCAATTAGGAGGGATACAGAAGCAGTTAGACTCAAGGACTTTCCTAATTTTGTTCTCTTTGATATCCAGAAGAACCAGAAAAAAAAACCCAACCAAGCCCAAAAGAATGTGGTGGGTTTTTGTGGTTTTCTCTTAATTTGGTCACTCTTTGATTTTCTTAAAGGTTGTAGAGAGATTTAAGAGACTGTCTTATTAAATGAATAATCATCACTGGAGCAAAGCTATGGTAGATGTCCATTGCTTGTAAGGCAGTAAACATATATCAACCACAAACACAGAGTGGTATTTTGGTTCATTTAAAACAGTCCTATGTAAGAACCAGAGCAACTGCACGAATACTGAACTCCATACAGCGTCTCTCACCACCTGTTTCTGTGATTTCTTTAGCCTGTTGACTCATGTTTTTCTTTTCTGGAAGCTAAAGAAAATGCCTGCCATGCTGAAAATGCTCCTGCTTTGGTTTGAATCTCAGACAAAGTTCATCCAGAACAGCTCCATGGTGATAAGGTTTCTAACTTCTTTATTTTTTGCTTTTATGTGTCAGGTGGTGAAATGAGAGCCTTCCACGATCTGTTTGCAGCCAATGCTTCCCTGGTAGACGGCTTCTCATGCAGGGAGAAGCAGAGGGGATGAAAGAAGAAGTTGTCTTGCTGCTCAGGAGGAGTCCATAGCATGTTGGATGCAAGCAAGAGCTGTGGCTTTAGAGAAGAGTAGATCCATCTTCTCCCAGAGCACTCAGTTGTCCTCCCTTGTTATCCTCTCTTGGGGCAAGGAAGCACCACATCCAGCCCACAGCCACCTCCAGGACTGATGTCAGTCTACAGAACTATCACAAAAGTATTGTGGATTGTCTCACAGGATGTAAGGACAAACCACCACATTCCCATGCTGTTTTAGGTGCTTCTAAAAATCCCAGAGGCATCAGTACCACTCCCAAGTGCTTCCAAGCCCCTGTGTACTTTAGACAAGTGATATTGCATAGAATTTAGGATCTTTAAAGCAGGTTTGTTTGCTTTAGACAGGATTGAGATTGTCTTGAAAATGTTACTATTCCATTTGGGGAAAATAATCCTGTATACAGCAGAGATGCTGTCTCGTGTAGCATGACTGGCAAGCCCAGCATGATTTGGGGCACTGGGGCACCGAAAGCCCTTGCTCAGGTCTTTAGTAAGCAGATGGTTTACTTCATGCTTTCAATTTCTATTTCTTTTAGTGATGTTAAGGCAAGGAGAGAAATCCACACCCTCCCCCAAATTTTGAAAATACCAGCACAAACATTTCAGTAGCTGGTGGTGGTCTCACTGCAGAGACAGACTCGAGGGATGATGACTTTTTGTTTCGTAAAATGCTTTTACTTCCTGAAATAGTTGGAGAAAAACCCTGACTCCAAACCTCTTTCCATTTTGAAATACTTTTGTGAGTGAAATTACAAGTTCAAGTTCTCTCAGTGTTTTGAGTAGAACAAAACATTTAGACTCCAGTAGTTTTTACTAAAGGCTTTCAGAGCTGCTAACATCTAGAAACTCTGTTATTTGCATGGGGATGATTAGAGCCCGTGAAAGAATACGAGAAATTAAACCAAACAATGTGGTTCAGCTGTAGTGCTAAGATCTTGCAATTAAACTGTACTGTTGGATTATGCATATTAGCACATGAATTACTCTTTAAGTGATAAATGTTGAAACAAATAATTATCTAAAGCTTTTGGGAAGGAATAATCAGTAAGGTTAGGCTGAGAAAACACAATATATTTTTTTGGAAAAAGAAATACAAGTATGGCTTGATGAGAACACAACAAATTGTTCCCTGTGAATGTACTGACACATTCCTTCTTTTTGAAATATGGGTGGCACCTTATGTTTTTTCCCTTTAAAACCGGGCAAAATTGGAATAATCAGAACCTTGAGGAACGCCTACCAGATCTCCAGAGGCAGGTGGCAAAACCCCACGGAGGCACTAATTTACGTCCTTCTCACTCCAGGAAGGAGGGTGCTGGGAGGAGCAGAGGCCGGCTGCATGTCGGGGAGCATGGCCGTGCCGGGGTGCTGCTCTCCCTTTGATGCCATCACAACCTTTTTAACATTTCAGTTTCTCACTCTGCCATGCCTGGGCCTGTGTGAGCGGCTGCCTCTGGAGGGGCTGCACCACTGCAACCCTCATGCTTGGCTTCGATCCTTGTGGATGGCTGTACACCTTCGTGGCTGCAATCCTCGTGCCCAGCTGTGCTGGGATGGCCATGGACAGGTGCCAGGGGACAGATTACAGAGGCTTGGCGGCCAGTGCAGGGGGACAGCCCCACGCTTATCTCACAGAGCGGCTCAGCACCACCCAGCCTCTCCCCTGGGCCCAAGGCAGCCCAGGGATCTCTGCGCTGGGGCTGGAACAGGCCCTGGCCAGCAGCAGTACCACAGCTTTCCAGCAGTACCACAGCTTTCCTCACGGCAATTCCCTGAGCCCTCCACCACTTCTCACTCGCCCAGGAGGTTTTATCCCAGCCACCATGCCAGTGAATGGGGCCAGGCCATTGCCTGCAGGATCAGCCCCGCTTTCTCCTGCTGGTGGGTCCCTGCCTGGAGCTGCCCCACAACTGCCCCAGAAGGCGCCGGTGCCGCTGTCCCTGAGCTCAGGCTGCAGGGGAAGCCAGCACGAGGGGTTTTGTGGCAAACAGAGCCACAGTGAGGCTTGCCACAGGGCTACTGCACCACCCCAGTGAGGAGAGAGGTTGCCCTTCACGCTATTAAAATGCAATTTGCTGAGAGGAAACCGCTCCGGCCGCACGCACCCAACGGCAGCGTCCAAGCAGCGCTGGCATCGCCGCCACCACAAGAAAGCAGGCAGCCCCTATTAGCAGGGAAATTCATCTTTTACAAGAGCCACAATGGACCATTAGCTTTTAACCAGGTTTTAGGGGTGGGAAACAGCCTTCCTGTTGGGCAAACCCCAAGAAGGAAATAACTGGCTCCAAACATCCAGGGGCGGTGGGGAGTTCAGAGCCGAGTTAGCTCTGAACTCTGCAGCTTGAGCTCGCGGGTACAATGCAGCCAGCTCCTGCGCGTGGATGAGCCGGTGGCGGAGCTGCAGGGAGCTGCCCTTATTTATTTGTTCCTACGGCACAGGCAGAAACAAGGGTCCTGTTTTATGTTCCCCTGCAGGAAGGTGATAAAGTGCCCGGGAGCTGCTGGAAACCATTCTCTAATAAATTCAAAGGGGAAGGCCATTTTTTGTGCCTTGGAAGCTTGTGAGGGCTGAGGGATGCTGGAAGGCAGTGAAAACTGAGGCAGCTCATCGCAAACAAGTGTGGCAGGAAGCCACCAGAGCAATTTTTCTGGTTTGTTTTGTTGCTTGTTCTTTTTTTTCCCCTCAATGATTTTTACTCTGCCTGTGGCTAAGCAATCAATATCTCTTTGCCAACAATAAATATTCCAGGCTTTTAAATGATGATGTATTCCAGGGTGAAACAAATTAGGTGTGTTATTGCTGCCCTCTTGTACTCAGACTAATTCTGTGGGCCCACACGGAAATGCAGAGAGAGATTCCTGAAGCAGGCTTGCCGGTCTGGCTTCAGCTGTCAGCTCTGTTGCTGATCTATCTTCTTTCACTGAGATGAGCAGAAATCCAGGAGAGCTGTGTGAGTATCTCCGCAGGCTGAATCCATCAGGCAGATGCATGCAGCTGAGCATGAGCCTGCCTGGAGCACTGCAGCACCCTTGTTTCCCTCGGCAGGAGGCTGCAGAGCTGGACTGGTGTGTCAAGCACAGCCCAGGCTGAACAGCAATTGCCCAAGTGCTGACCCTGGGGTGCCACACCAGCAGGGACTTCAGCTTTGACCTCTTGGTGCAGGGGCTAGTCAAGGAGTGTTCCCCAAGGACTTGCAACTAAAAGCAATCTTCACCTCTGATACCCACCCAGGGAGCCAGGTGGGAAATATTTGGAGCTCTGAAAAGTCTGTCAAGGCTGTGACAGTAACCAATCCTATTCCCATGTGTCCAAGGGAGAGCAAATCAGCTTAATCAAGCACCAAGGAAGCAATTTGATTTGCTTTTGAAGTGGAGTTGGATGATTTGTACAAATAAATTGTTACAGGACATATTATTTTCTTTGGTTTCCTATGCTGTTTTGCTGAGGTGGTGGAGGGATTGTGTAGTCACTCCTGCTGTGTGTCTCCCATGGCATCAGTGCTGCTTGAGCTCTTTAGCAGAGAAACCTTATAGGACAGTTCAGGAAATGTCTGACTCCATTTCTCAACTACTGCTACAAGAGCTCTTGCTTTGAAGGATTTAGATGATGTTGAAAATGGAGGGCAAAGACACTGGGAATTTTTGCTACGAGACAATGTTACATAGTAAAGCACAGCCAGCCAGAGCAGGTGGACACCTAATGTCAGTGACCATCAGCCCCACTTGCTCATCCCCCAAAGCTGTCACCCCCAGGTCCTAGCTCCCTGTTTATTAGGGGGATGGGGATCCATGTAAAAGAATTTCTCTCTTTCCCCTTTTTTTCCTTCAGGGGGAGGGTGCTGCCATTTTAATAGTGGCAGTAGTGCATTACTTGTGCATTAATCCTCATCAGCTTGTATGTGCATACAGGCAAAGCATGATGGGCTTGACATTTGCCATCAAGAAAATGAAATCCTCCCAGTTTCAGATCACCCTGCCCTGGTTTTGTACCAAATCTTTTCAAATCAACAGCCATTTCATCTCAATAAGCTAATAATAACCCTTGCAAAGCCTGTGAATCAGCAAAAGGCTCTCCACAGCTGCAACTGTCAGCAAAACAGAAGCTAACACTGTGGAGGGGCGGGTGCTGAAGAAGTTTGAGCTCTGGCCCGTGGTAAGTCTTAGGCAGTATTTGCTGAGCCAGACCAATCTCAGGGCTTTGCCTCTGTCCTAGCCCACCTCCACCATACTTGTGGTTGTCGTTTGTGAGAGGAGTGAGCAGCATAAGACCAGGCTGCGTGAATAATTTCCAAAGTCTTTACTTCTCCTTTCTCTCTAGGGAGAATCCTTTGGATGCCAGAAGAAGCCTGATAAATGCTTTGTATTCTTCTCCTACAACAGGAACCAGCTCTCAAAAAAATCTGCATTGATGTCTGGCGGGAATATCTGGAGCACTGGAGCTTGGCCTGCTGCTTCTCATTGAAATCAGCAGGAATTTTGTCACTTGCTTCTCTGGCCCAACCCTGCTCCTGTGGCTGGCAATCCCTGCTAAGGAAAAATGGGTTCTGCTGCAAGGTTATTTGCAATGGGGGTTGCCAGGGAGTGGGCAGTCTGCCTGCTGTGAGACCTTTTGACCTGAGTCCCCCTGAAGCTCTCAGGGCTGATGTTCCCTATTTTTTCCCCTTGTGTTCTGCCCAAGGAAGCCTGCAAGTTTGCTGCTGGCCAGCAGGCAGTGCATGCCGCTGGGGCCCAGGACTGAGGATGAACCAGAGAGATAAGCTATCTGTGAGCATAAATGTGTCTCTAGCCTTGAACACCTTGTAGGAAAAAAAGAATTTCGGAAAAGGAGGACCTGCCAGTCCTCCTTGGGGGGTGCTGCATGGGCAGTGCATGCCTTGTTTCTCACCCTCTTTCCATCAGCACCCACTGCTGAGCCCTTTTGGAAGCAGGCCACAGAAGGAAAGACCTATGGGACCCTGTCTGGCAGTCCCTAGGTGACAAAACTACAGCGATTTAAGAGCTTATGAATGTGGGATGCTTCAGACCCTGTGAAAATATAAGAAAGACCCTGCCAAGCAGCTAAGCCCTGAGACCTTTTAATGACCAAGGTTCTTGTGGCTTTCCTCTTGTGACTCCTGTGTCTGGGTACCGTATTCATCTACATGGTGTGAGATTTGAAGCACATACTCCACAAGCCAGTGTGCTAGTCAAGAAACAGTGGTTTGGGCAATTTTTCAATCCTCCAGCACAATTTGGAGCATAACTCTCCTGAGCTGTAGTGAAACTCCCAGGCAGGTGAGGCGGCTGAGCCAGCAGAGGTGTTGCAAGGTGCTACTGAGTGCCACGGCTTCAGCAAACCCCGTGAGCAGCCAGTGACTCAGGTCTCTGTTGTATTTCCTAATGGAAGGCTGAAGGATCTGGTGTCTTTATTAATCACTACAGCTCAGCTCTCCACTGTTAGTATCTTCCCATGGTTTTGTGTATCTTGGCATGTTTAGATAACCAAACAATTTTTTGAGTGCTCAGATGAGAAAAAAACACTCCCAGCAGACTCCCAGGAGGCAGCACCATGGGCTCAGTTAAAACTGCAGGGCTGTTCTGTGTTTCACTTGTAGCAAAGGGAAGAACCAAGGACCACTGCATCATCACTGTACGCTGCTCTCTATTTCAGGATGAGTCTGACATAGAAGAAAAATAAGAGGTAGAATGGCTGAGCAAACAGGTTTGCAGCTGAGGAGAGTGTTTCCACCACACTCTGTGGAGTCTCTGTGAGCCCAGCAGCTCACAGGATGCATTAATAAGCAACTTGCAGCATTCCTGCTAATTCAGTATACTATACTCAGCACCTCCCTGAGAGGTTGTACAGAATGAGCTGCATTTACTGCAGCCAAGGGGAGCTGCATCCCCTTGCTTGCTACACTGCTGCTTTGGTAGTACCTTTTGTGTCAGGTCTGAGATGTTCAGCAGCACCTGAGCACCTGGAATTTAACACCATGACCCCACCATGTGTGCTATGCTGTGACCTCAGTCTTGATGGCTCCCTCTTTGGCCTGGGAGCTTTTAGGTCAGGTATGTTGCTCTGCCCACAGCCGGTGCACCTGCCTCAAGGTCTAACTCACTTCACTGCCTACTGCTTTTATTTGCACAAGTTTTCAAAAGTGTCAGAGTGGCCAGACCTGATGGATTGCCTGCCTGAAGTAGGTGGATGATCAGTTGAAGTGTTGTTTGTTGGAGCATATAGATTCTGTGTCGTGATATTTTAATTGCTGAGTTCAGCCTGCAAACTGAATTGGTGACTCTTTGGTATTCCCTGTTCATGAAGTGAAACCCCTTTGCCTGTTCACTTCCCTCTTTCCTATATAAAGGAAAACAGGATTTTATGTTTGAGTAAGTAGAATGCAAAGTGCCATCCAGCAGGTCAATTTAATGTGGAACTGCTTTATGCTGATTGGCAAGAATACACTTCTGTTTGTTATTCTTAGGTTTTGATGATATTCTCTTACTGTGAGAAATTAGCATTGCCAAGAAGAGATGAAGACATGGCTTAGCTATGAAGGGCAAGTACAAAAGGCTGACAATCCAGGAAAAATACACTGCAAAAAATTCACACAGGAGACAGATTCTCCCGAGCTGTGCAGCTGGGGTGCCCAAAGACTTGTGGTTTCCTTGAAAGGCACCCACAAAGATTTTGTTTCCCTGCAGTGCATGCTCATGACCCCGTGGTATTTCTGTCAAGTGCCCATCACGTGCCTGCCAGCAGCTGCATATGTGAAACACAGTGATCAGATGTGCTGCCAGTCTGTGGAGTCTGAAAATTTCCTGAGGCAGGAGCCTGAAGACATTGGTGTAATGGTCAGGAAGCATCATCCCAGAAATCCGTCTTAAACAGGGCTAGGCTAGGCTCAGATCTGGCATTTCTCTCCCAAAGTCTCCAGATGCAAGTGCAGGTGCTGATGGAGTAGCTGGCATTGCCTGGCACATGGCACAGAGGAGGAATGAGAAGGGGATGTGGTGCTGACTCCATTGAGGTAACGGCAGCAGAGCAGGTATCTCCTCTCCTCCTGCTGCCAGAGAGGCGGGTAATTATCATATCCATTTTAGAAATGAAGAAACGAACGCAGAGTGCATAGACAGAAGGGGAGAGTTTTAGGAATATGTGGGTGTCTGAGATGCAAATGCTTTGGGAAACACCACGTTGCGCCTGATTTGCATTTGTAGGCAGCTAAATACTTGTACTGATCTGACCCAGAGGGCTGTGCGTGAGGGTGCAGAGAACAGGGTGAGTTCCCCACGCTTCCTCGCTGGGGATCCCTCAATCCTTGTGGTGCCTGGGCCAGTCACTCCCCTCATTTGGATCTGCTCCAGGGATAAGTGTTCTGGGTTCCCCCAAACAGCAGCAATAATGGCATGGCATGGCACGGCATGGGATGATGTTTCCCTCTTCACTCTGCAAGTGCAGCCCACATTGGCAGCCCTTTTGATTCTCCCAGCTTCGTCTCCATGCTAGCTTTTATCTTTCAAGTAGAAATCTATTTCAAAACTCAGCGGATTTATTTTGCTTCAGGACCTCTTGATTTTCCCTGCTTGAATATTACCCCTACCCAGACGGAATGCTGCTTATCACCTGCCAGGTGCTGTTGCTGCTCCTGGGCAGGAGGCAGAGCCGATGCCCGCTGCTTGCCTCTCCCAGTCTGTGCAGGACTTTGGACACTCCTTTTTATGACGATGATGTAAGTGTTGAAAACTATCACCTGAGTTGAACTGCAAAAGAGTGAGGGAGTTTACTTCAGTGGAAAACCAGATAATTATCGGTAACAGACTCAGCAACTGTGTATGCAATCATTTCCTCCTGAAGACCTTGGTACACCTGAGAAGAGAAACTTCCTGGTTTCTTCTCAAAGAAGAGTATAATGAAGACTTATTATTAATGAACCATCCTGTTCCTAACCTTCATTTCCCAGTTTTCAGTATACCTGTGGCATTATTTTCTCCAGAGAAATAGCCAGAGTCCACCTCAGATTTTTTGGGGAACTTTGAGGGACAACTTTGTTAAATGTCAAGAGCACTTTTTCAGCTCCAGCCAAAGGCTTTTCCTTTCTTTCTGGCACAAACTGGTGGGTTTCCTAACTTTGTCATGGCTCTGAAGTTCACCTGCAGGCATCTTCTCAATTGTTTCTGTTGGAGCATGGTCCTGCCATTTTCCCAGAGGGCACCTAGACAAGCAGTAGTGCCCTTTTGATGTGCTTTCCTACTTTCTCTTTCCATATGAGCAAAAGAACAAAGGTCTTCACTCCCAGTGCTGGGACTTAGATTCATTTTCATGTGTCAGGAAATGCAAGGTTGCAAAATACTGGGGTTTTTTTCAAGAGTCTTTACCATAATTATAATAAAAATATTTTAATTGACTTCCTTGCTGTGTGTGACCTCAGTGCAATATTTGAATGAGAGTATCCTTTCACTCATGGCCACTTGCATCAGTCCAAAATGCAAGTCCTTTTTCTGCAAGTAAGATTATATAAAACCAAACCAAGCCAAAACAAAACAGAAAGAAAACCTGAAAAAATTATTCCATTTTCCTTTTTGTGAAAAAAAAAATTATAAAACAAGTGCATGAGCAATGTGATGGAAAAGCACAGCCTCTGTGTGGGATAGGCCTCTGCCATGGGTGTGTAAGCACCATGCAGAAGAAGCCAGAGCAGTGAGCACTGCTGTGAACACTGGATGGCACAAGTTGCCATGTGAGAGCCTCACACCAGCACGGGGGGGGGGAATGAAAGGACCCCCTGGTGAAACTGGAAGTTGTCAAAGAGGCTGATCATCAACTGGGCAGCAGGATCAACGGAGGAGCTCTTGGGAAATGTGTGCTTCAACCTCTAATATTTCATCCCTTATCGGGTTTCATGGCACAGTTAATGTTGTGAGGCAAGGTGGCTTTGGTAATAAAGTGTTTTGTTCCACTGACCTTGTTTTTGTTGAATATCTTGGATGTTTTGCTATTGCTACTGCATGGTACTACAATGCCAAGAAGATGCCAAATAGAAAACCAGTGAGATCTTTTCACACCACTTTCCCCTGCTCTTTTCCTAGGATTCTCTAACCTTTAAAATCAAATTACAAATGTGCCTAAATACTTACTCCCTGAGGCACTGGCTCTTTTGAAGACTACCTGTCCTGCAGGAACCAGTGTTTGTGCTACATGGGTTCAGTGACACCGTGGGAGTGTACAGGAGAGCTGCCATTTACCTCTTCAGTCACTGTGGCTGGAATACAGAGGTGGCTGGGCAGCATGAACTGTGCCCTGAGAACAAATGAATGAGCCTTGGCTCAGTGGCCTTCACATCTCTCAGGTCCCCTGTGACAGGTTAGAGGCCATGGTGGGGCTGGTGCTGGCACAGTTGGGAATGGAAGCCCTGGCTTCCATATGTGCACTTGAAGGGTTGCTTCAGGTGCACATATCTTCTTGGATGTTTTTGTTCCCCTCTGATATTGAGTTATATTTCCCTCTTGCATTTCACAGCCATAATTTCTTCTTGCCTTTTTTGCTTTGTCTTGTTTGGAGCCTCTCTGCATGGACAGAGGGGCAGAGCTAGCATCTTCGCTCTTCCTTGCCTAGGGCATGGCTTGCATTATACTTTTCCTTCAGTCCCTGAGTGAATTTACTGCCAAGAAAAAGTGGGTGAAAACCCATACCTCAAGAGGAGTTATGTATAGCTGAGTAAAGAACTGTCACAAACTGATCTTGCTTTCGGGGTTGTCATTCAGAAGTTCATGACACAGCAGTGAACATGCTCCTTGTGGGAGCTCAGGGTCAGAAGAAGTTGCAACCCCCTTCTCAGGAGGAAAGACAAGCACAAGTTGAAACACCCAAGCTGCAATCAGTGGCAGAACACCACTCCAGGAAGGATCACACCTCATCAGCGGGTGTTGGCTTTCTAAGGCACCTCAAGTACCCTGCCAGAGTAATTAGTAATGATCTGAATCAGACATCACTATGTACATGTCTGTCTACAATGGTGACATGTTTCCTCATACACCTGCAGTCAACAGCATTTTTGAGGTGGATACACTCCCTAGCCCGAAGTAATCCCCTGCCTTGTGCTTGTTGTCACTCTGCACAGGAGTGTTTGTCCCAGATAGATCCTCCTGTTTTCTCCAGCTTGCTCTGGGATCCCAGGCTTGCTGGGGGCATGACTGAAAAGTGAAGGACAAAGCTGGAGGGAAATGTGTTTAGTTTAGCTGGGACAAGTCAGGCATTGCATCTACCAAGGAAAAGAGCAGATTTTGATCCAACTGTGTTTATATTTGTTTTGAAGGGAAAAAAATGGGCAGTTTATTTGTTGCAACACGCTCATTTCACTCTCAGCTTCAGTAGCTGGGTAAACACTTCCCAGACAAAGCCTTACATTTCCCAAAAGAAAAAGCTGGAAAATTGGGGATATAATGTTGTTCTTTCACCAATAAACATTAATAACATGCAGCAGCGACCCTGCCTTTTCTCTGACTACTGCATAAAATGCTGTGGCATAGGTGTAGCAACAGTTGATCAGGTCCAGACACTGCCTCTTGCTCCGAGCGGCCAGGCTGAGGTCATGTCTCAGTTAATTTTATTTTATTAATTTGTGTTTTAATTATTTGCTTTCACAGAAGTCTTGTAATACATGATAGACGGACGGGGGAAGTTCACCCCTGCACTTTTGTACATGCTTTCTGCAGGAAGGGGCCACAAGGGGTGTGGGTGCCCCTCACCCCTTTGCAGTGCCAGCCAAGGACAGTCCACAGGACTCCTGAGGCCCACAGGACTCCTGAAGCCCACAGGACCATGTACATGGGAAAGGCAGAGCCCTCCCAGCCTGGCAGGAGACAGAGAGAAAGGATGGGATCCCTCCTTTCTTAGAAGGGAGCTGTGGAGGCTCAGGCCCTATGGAGCCAGCAGCTGGGGCAGGATGAGGGGTGTGGGTGAGAGGGAGGGAGATGCAGACTGGCCGTTCCTGTTTCTGCTGCTTCGCTGTGACTGCTCGTGCAACTCTTCAGACCTACCTTTGTGTTTCATTTTTTAATCATCCCCCAAGATCTCAAGTAAACTTGCTTGTCTCACCCCAGCTAGGGCCAGCCCTCCCATCTATGCTCTCTGTGCTGGCCATGCTTTGTCTCCTTCCTCAGAAAGCTCCCTTCCCTCTGCCAGCCTGTGATGGCTGTCCACACCACAGTGCACACTGGTTCCATCCAGGCTGCCTTTCCCCACCTCAGCCGCGTCAAATCAAATGTGGGCACTTGCACACAGTGGTGTGACTTAGTTCAGCCTCCAATGCTGTCATGCTTCCAGGATTACTGTGGCTTTCATGGTGCTCCCAGGAGGTGCACTTACATGTGCAAGGTGTCCTGCAGAACTTCCCAAGCTTTGGACAGTTGATTGGTTTGCTAGAAAGTGGAATATGACAATTCTGCCCTTGGGTGGGATGGAATCCCATTCTCTGTTGCTTGTTCCCAGCATGGACTGTGTGCCTGCAGTGGTGGGAGACCAGATTTATTCACATACCTCCTGCCTTGGGTTTCATTTGCTTTGGCAACTTTCTACCTCCTGGTCATGGTGGGACACCACCGGGTGCCCAGCCACTGGCATGACTGCCAGGACAGATAACACACCTTGTCTCTTGAGGGTGGCTCAGATTACAGCCAAAGAACAAATATCATCTGCTATGTTGGTTTCCAGGCCCAACACTTGTATGTGACATGTTAACTGCTTGGTACTCCCACGTGACTCATGACCCCCAAAATAATAAAAAACTAATGAGTAAGCTGGCCTACAAGGTGTTCTTGCTTGCTGTTATTGTCCAGGGCTGCCAACTGCTGCTGGAGGATTTCTACTGTGTAATTACAGCCCAGCCTTAGCAGCTCTGCCAGTCTGAACGGTGCTGCTGAGTGGTGTATGTGCTTATTGCTTCTATGAACGTGCCTCCAGAAGATAATTACATGCACAGGAAGAAGACAGGATAGAAACCTGATTGGGAGGATAAGGAGAACCTGCTTTGTGCCATCATAGGATTACATGCAAGAGTGTAGCATTGTCTGAAGGGAGAACAGTCGAGATACCATCGGCTACTCCTGTTACTACACCCCAGAATTCATCAAGGGCTGAAGACAAAGAGCCAGTTAATTATTTATGACATATGCATAAAAGGGGGAGGCAGGAACACACAGAGGGCTATTTTATCATTTTTCAGCCTAGTGAGGATTATTGGTTCATATTAACCACCTCTTCTTCTTTTACATCTAATTTTGAAATTGGCGAACACACTTTTCCCCTCTGGCATTGGTCAGGCCAGTGGTAAACTCAGATTTCTGTTCTCGTTGCTTAATTGGTACCTGTGAACCTAGGGTTTATTTTGCCTGCTTGCTCCAGCTTGTCTCAGGCCTTAATTGCGAGGTCTCTGGGGGAGGGCTTGTGCTGTATAACGGGCCAGCATCCTACAAATGGCTCAGCTTTTCCCCTTGGAAGAAGCTGACTCATTGACATGGAAATGTTTCACACAATGGCCTTCACTTCACTTAGATTTCTAGGTAAAAGAATGACTCATTTTGATATGGCCAAAAATGTTTTCTCTCGTCTCCTGTTGCAGTGTGGTGCACCAGACCTGCCTGGCAAGCTGGGGGCTGTGCTTCCTTAGAGGAAGTGGGGGATTGTGAAAAATTCTGTGTTTCATCTGTCGCTGCTTGAAACTCCTCTACCTTCAGCAAGGCTGGGAGCTGATGGGAACAGAGCTGAGCTTCAGGACAGTCTTCTGCTCTTCTCAGAGGTCTGCCTCAACCATGGCCTTCTCCTAAGAGCTGTTATGTGGCCCTTAGATGCCCTTTCCATCATGTGAGCAGTGTCCGTAGGCCAGTGTAACATGTGCCTGCATGTTTTCCTCTGCTCAGGAACAGCGCTCGCTTTGCCTTAGAGCGTTTTGCAGGAAGACTGAAGCAACTCCATCCTAGTGAAGGAGTGTCTGACTGTAAATTCCTTTCTCTGCCATTTACTTGTTCTGCTCCTGACTGTACCCCCTTTTTTAGACCCATTTCCCAAGAGCACTTTCATTGCTGCATAACAGCAAGTTTTTAATGAACACATTGTTGTTGGGATTCACAGAGCAGGCTTTGTGCTGCTTCTGAAGAAAGTACATTTGGTAGAGATTATTTTTCTGGAATGGTTTAATGGAGAGGAAACTGAATGTGTCCCCATAGTGGTTTTCTTTCAGGGTGAAACTGCCAGAAGGGCTGGAGCCAAAGGCAGCCTAGCCCCTGCACCTGTGAGCACTTCAGGAGGATCTGGTAGCTGAGCTGGTCAGAGAGGCTGACTTCTTCACCAGGAGAGACAATGGCTTGCAAATGATGCTCCCCTGTCCTCATTCCAAAGAGGTCAGCCCTGCTCTTCTCCCCAAGCACCCAGGAAGGCTGTTGGTGCGTCACCATTAGTTTTTCTCTTTGTGCAGCATGCTTCGTTTGTTGTTTTTAAGCAGTTCCAGCTATGGCCTCATGGACAGGCAGGGTGAAGAGTGTGCTGTGGAACTGAACATGGTGTCAGACTGAGAGCATGGGGCGGCAAACCACATTATAAACTCAGCAATAGTCATCAAAGTCTTCTAGTTTTCAGAAAGGAACCAGCTCATTCCCACCTATATGTAGCTACTGAGGATTGAGCTAGCGGAGAAAAGGTGAATTTTGAGTACGATGGACACCACAGCATGGAACTGGGGCAGGGATTCTTCTCTCCCAGGTCAGCCTGAGCAGAAATTATTGGGAACTGGACATTGCTACAGGTGTGATGGCTTTTTGCTCTTGTTCCTAGTGTGCATGTTGGACACATCAATTGGGAGTCCAAGCAAAAAGAACTAGAGGCAAAGGAGTAAGAGACACAACATCCTCTTCATCCTTGGAGTCATCCTGTTTGTCTGAGGCCTGAAAAGATGGCTAAAACCTCCTGCATACCTGATGAGGGGTTAATTGACAAAATCAAATGGGAGTTTTTATGTTTAAGGGACCCAGATGTCAAAAACATGTCACCTCTTATTTCAGGAAGTCATGGGTTAGGAAGCTGAACTTAAATGAACTTTCCCTCAGTCGGGGATTTTGGCAGGAAATTGTACTATTTAAAATATGGTGAGTTACCAGTAGTTTGCTTCAAAAGGATCTATCCTGCCTTTAATTAATATCCTTAGATCCAAGACTTTTATTTTGTTTAGGTGAACAAATGTTGTGAAATGCCTTTGTGAATCAAATCTAATCAAGTTGGTATTCCCCAGCTGGAGCTTGGAAAGCTGCCCAGAGTGCAGGGCAGGGGAGAATGGTGTGATAGGCAAGGTGTGATGACAACCTGCCAGAGGAGAGCTGAAAAAGGTGGAGCAGTGAAGTGTCCCTAGCAGACAGTGATATTTCCGTGCTTTTCTTCTCTAAAGCGCGTGAACTCCAGGACACACTGGGTGTGTGAGTTTACTCCAGTGAACCTGAGGCAGTTTCATTTATGCAACTGTTTGCTCAGCAGATGAGAGGCCCAGTTCTCTCTGATCTCGGTGATATTCAGAGAACAGACTCTTCTGTAGCATTCTCCAGCATCCAGATGGGCATCAGCCCGATGCCAGGTGTGGATGTGCTTTGCATTTTTACAAGCCATGTTTTTGAGGGGGCTTGAAAATGAATATCTGAGGCCCCTGAAGACACTGAAGAAACTGCAAGTATTTGAGGGACAGGGTCAACAGAAAGAAGAGACATATTCCTGCATTTTCATTCTGGACGTGTGGGGGTGAGTCACCTCCAGGGCTGGGGTAACACATGCCCATGAGTCCTGGGCAACACATGCCAAGGGGTCTTGCACAGAGATACACAACTCTGTCAGCCTCAGCATGGTAGCATCCGGAAGGAGGACTATTGTCTGGGGTCTCAGTGCATTCCCAAGCCTTCCCCAAGTGATCTGCCACATCACAGATCTGCTTGTCTCCCCAGAGCCAAGGTCTTGCCCTTTAACCAGGTCACTTTGGGGAAAACCAGGGACATGATCTCTGCAGTAGATTGTGTCCATGGTGCAGCTCATGTGCCAGCAGCATCTGCAAGCACCAGTGTGCTCTTCAGAGACATTGGCAGCCCTGGTATGTGGCTCCCATGGGGCAGGCTTGCCACACAGAGGGAGCAGCAGCTGCAAATTGGCATTTTGGCATGTGCTGATGTATCTCTCCTGTACTGATCTGCACAGCTGGAGTGACCAGCTTGACTTGACTTATGCTAATCTGAGAAGCAGCGAGGAGTCTTCTTGTCCTGCCATGGTCTCCTCACGGGAGTCTGTGGTACTGGCAGTACAGCACCATCCGGCACCAGCACTTACCACATGCTTATTAATGGGAAAATTAGGAGAAATGTACCCGGCATGTCCATTGTGCCAGGCATCATGGGGCTGGCAGCCTTCAGGAAGCACTGTGGTTCACAAAGTGGAATGAGAGGACAGCATCAGCTCACCTCTCCTTGGCAGCAGCTGTGTCCTCTGGCTGAGCATCGTGCCCACACGCTGTGTTGAGTGCAGGGGTCTCAGGTCTTTTGGGGAAGGCAGGGAGCCAGAGCCCTGCAGCACATGAGCCTGGAGCCTACATATCCCTTCAGTATCGAATCCAAAGATCCCGACGTGACCCAGAGGAGAATGTAGGACAGCCTTGCATCAGGCTCAAAGTACACACCTGCCTTTCAAAAACAATCAGCAAGTTTGATTACAGCGCAGCGTGGCAACCTGAGCGGGGAGACAAACAACGTGACTCGTACTTATTATCGGGACTGTAATTATGCCTGCAGGTCCCACGCTGCCTGCACCCCAGCGCGGGAAGGGTTGTACCAGACATGATAAAAGATCATCCCTGGCCTGAAGAAATCAGAATCTCATTTAGAACATCCCAGGAGGGCGAGACAAATGGGGATGGTGTAAGGGACTGAGGTTGGGAAAAAGCGGGGTGAGTTTGATTACAGATAAGGCTGCTGCTTCCTGGAGGGTGTCGCGGAGCCGGGAGGGTTTGCTGGCACCTCTGCCGCGCCGCCGGTGGGAATGGGCATGCGGGGCGTGGAGGCAAGACACGACAGCGTTATAGGCTTTGAGTCGAGGAGGAGGGAGGTGGGCTGCAGCTATATATATACACATTTATATATATGTATGTGCGTGTGTGTGTGTATAAATATCCAGAAGGAGAGGGAGGAGAAGGCTCCTTCCCCAGTGGAGGATGGGGGCACGCAGAGCCCTCTGCCAATAGCCGAGAGCACGGCCCCCGTCGGAGCAGGCGCTGCCCCCGCCGTGTCCCCGCTCTGCCGGTGCCCGGGGCCGGTGCCGGTGCCTGCCGCGCGGTGTCACTGCCGGCCCGGCGGCCGCGGGGCTGCGGGGCTGGAGCCCGGGGAGCCGCCTGACCCCTTCCCTCCCGGGGTAACCCGCTGACCCTCTTCCCTGCCCCGCCCCGCACACCCGCAAATCCCGCGAATGCTCCGGGAGTTCTCCCAGGAAGGGACGCCCCGGGGGCTGAGCACGGCCGGGGCCGGGAGCGGAGCCGGGAGCAGCCCCCTGCCCAGCGGGAGCCGACACCGGCACTGCTCGGGGCGAGCCCCAGCCCCCGGAGAGGAGAGCACAGCAGCCAGAAGTGACGAACCCGAGGCCGGGGCAAAGCCGGGCTGCGTGCCAGCGGTTGCGCTTTGATTTATTAGCAGCGTTATTGATTTTCACCTCTGTATCGGCGCCGGCTTTGGAGCAGCTCCCAGCTGGCTTCCCTCCATATGCTGCTGCCTTGCCAGCCCTCTGCACCTTTCCAGAGCGGGAGGCGCTGGAAACTCAGACCTCACTCTGCTCCTGGTGAAGGCACATCTGGCATTCCTCGGATTGCCTGCCGGTAATTACTGACACCGGACATCACAACTTTCTGGTTACAGATGGGACTTCTGCACTACTAGAAATGTCTCTGGGGCAGTTAGTGCTATTTTTAGCATATGCTGGATCCTCTTCTTTGGGTAGGGAGAGGCTGATTTCTGCAACCCCCAGGCTGAACACGCTTTTCCCTCCATTTTACTTTGAAGAAGTGTTCTTCAGGCTGTAGATTTGGCGAGCTCTGTTCAGGAATCTAGCCATAGGGAGAAGGGAGGTCTCTCAATCCCCTAGCAATCTCTCTGAGAGTGGTATTAACCCACTCACCGAGAAGAGCCAATTTCTCCTTCTTGCCAGAAGCCTGGAGAGCAGGGTTGCTGCAGATGAATCTTTCTTCCTAACAAAGAGACATATCTGAGCCAGTAACCTTGCTCTCACAATGCACAAAGGGCAGCATGTAACCATGTTACATTTTCAAGCAATCTTAACTTAATTATCCTTTGAGCAGATTTTAATAGCTTTCTCTGCTTCCTCTGGCTTTGAATTTGCTTAGATAATTAAAGAGCCTAAAATTTCGTATGTTTCTTTATGATGCCTGAAATTTACTACAGAAATCCATTTCTTCCTCCAGTTTGAACAAGTTACCAGATCTAATATGAGATGACAGGCAAGAATTTCATACAGCGAGTTATACACCAAACAACAGTGTCTCTTCAGGCACCCACCCTCCAAGACAACTCACTCAAGGCAGTTTTGGAAGGAAAACCCCCTTATTCCCTAGGCATACTTAATCTCCAGCACCCCTGTGCTGTTTGTATTTCTGTGCACAATTGTTCTGGCATGTTTTCAAAGTACTTTGTAAGCACCAACAGCTGGTGGGGCTGGGGGTGGTGGGCAGTCAACTTGCAACTGGTGTTTGTGTTGGGTGGTGGTGTGGCCAACAACAGTCCCTCAGGCAGGGCAGGGAGCAAAACATATGAGGAGCCAGCCTCTTCCCTTCCTTAAACTTCCTACTCTATTCATTGGGATTTTTACCTTTTAGGAGTGTTCTCAGTTTACAGGCTGCCCTCCCCACCCCGATACAGGTGTCTCAGTGTGAGTGATATGGGCTGCAGTGATACAGTCTGCTATCATTGCTTCTGTGCAAGGTCTCATGGTTTTTTGTTCTCCCTGAGTGCCTTCACAGAATTACATAATTCTGTGACAGCCTTGCTTTTGGATTAAAAAAAAAAATCAATTCTGGCACTTATCTTTCTAGAAAGAAGCCTCACAACATAATTGGAGCACACCCAAGAGGCTCAAAATCAGAAGAGAAATTAAAATATCCTGAACTTGATTTTATGTTAAAGCTGGCAATTCTGAAAGCACATTTTAAGTGCAGGGATAGGGAATTAGTGGATTTTGATACATTTCTTGATTTTGAGGTTGGAAATAACTGTCTCAGTGCAGGTGGAAATATTTGCTTCCACCATGTGTCTAATGCAGAACTGGTCTGTGCACAGTAGTGGGAGTGGAGAGGTGTAAAGATCGTTTTAATCTGATTTAGTTTTGGAGACTTCTGGGCCCAGAGATGCAAGCACTGTCCTGGTTGTGCATTATGCAGCCAAACCACCTCAAGAAAGATTCTCTTCCCAAAGGTGGGTATTAACAAGCACCACTTCTTTCGGTGCTCGCCGGTGCCTATCTTCACTCCCTCCTCTTCACCAGCTGTCAGTTTGCTAGATGGCTTCTGAACATGGCAGGTGTATGTGATTTCCTTTCACGACCATCACAGCAACTCACACCAGACCCTACTGACCACTCTTTTGGGAGGAGCAAAGTTTGGTGCTGCTGGGTAGAGTCCTGTGGGGTGACAATGATTTGGTGGGAGGGTGAAGATCTTCCTCCCAAAGCACAGCCTGAGGCCAGTGCCAGACCCCCAGCATGCAGGGGTCTTTGTGTGGTCTCTGTCACCAGCCAGCTTGGGCTGGAGAAGGGCTGCCCCATGTGTGGGACCATGTGATCCCATGGAGAAGGCTGAGCTGGGCAGGAAGAGACCTTCTGGAGATGGGCACCTGGCAATGGTCCTCCAGCCTGGAGGGAGGCTGTGAGCAGTATGTGAGCAGTAGGTTGCCTTACTATGAAGGAATAATGCAGCATCTGGACAAAACATAAGCTATGCAGTCATTCTAGCTGCCTTAGTGCCTATAGTCCTACTTGCTTAAAGTATTTAGGAGATGAACCAATTTCTGCACTCCCACAGACAAATTAAATGATGCTGTGTACAACAAACATTGTATAACAAGTTTATTAAAGGCTGGAGAAGGCTTGGGCTGCTGTGAACAAAGATGTGGGCAGAGATGTGGATGGATTTGAATGCATCTACAGGATATTTTTGTATACAGGGGTATGTAAAACCACCTTTACAATTGGCAAAGTGGCCTTAAGTTGTGAAAAGAAGTCAGACTGGATACAAGGAAGCAATGTTTCCCTGTGAGGACAGTTGAACCCTGGAGCAGGTTGCCCAGAGAAGCTGTTTGATGCACCCTCAGAAGTTTTCAAGACTCAGATGTATAAAGCACTGAGCAACCTGGTCTGGCCTCATTGCTGACCCAGCTGTCAGCAGGAGGGTAGGCTGAGATCCCCTGAGGTCCCTTCCAGGCCTGAATTATTGCTGATCCTGTCTCCATTCCTGGGAGGATTGGGTTCTGCCATGCAGCCACCGCTCAAGAGGTCTTTGTGTGCACACCCACGCAGAGATGGGCTCAGCCCTTCCCTCCCTCCCTGAGCAGCTGCTCTGTCACTGGTGGCTGATGTCATCCCATTTGCTTACTTAAGAGAGGCATCATTAGTGAGTAAGTAATTTATGTAATGCTGCTGCTAGCGCAAACGCAGGTAGAGCCGGGTTAAGCAGGCCCAGGGCAATGAGGGCACACTCCGCACAGTGGGCTGTGGAGAAAATTGCTGCACGAGGCCAGCGGGCCGGATTACTGGAGATCAGAGGATTGAGGAAGGCTGGATTTGTTTCCTATGCACCACACCCTTCGAGGCAAAGCAGCAGCGGGAGAGGGTTTTTAGCCTGTTACCATAATCAGTAAATGCCTGTTCCCTGTCAGTGCCCTTAACCCAAAATGACCTGCTTTTGGTGATCAAATGCAGGCTCATGTTATTGAAAAAATTACTTTAAAAAACCAGCCACTGTTGTAGGATCACTTTTTCTCTTTGACTATGTGGATTTCTGTGTCAGTTTTGCCTTGTGAGACTGGACCAAACCCCAGAGCTACTGAGGCACCACAGCAGCTGAGGACTACAGGGTGGGGGGATATATGGACCTCACAGCATTAGGATAAGCTACTCTGCAGTCTTGAGGGAAAACTTTAAAGGCAAAACTCAGGTAAAGAGAGAAGGAACTTCTTGGGTGTTGTTTGAGCAGTAGAGACACCCTGGTGATTTCTTCTCCTCTGGTTGATTGCTATTACTGCTTATGCTCCAGTGGAATAGAAATACTAGTGCATTTGGGGAAGAAATGGTGCACAACAGAGTGTTTGCCACAGAGGAGGTATCTCAGACCAAACAGAAAAGAAGATAAAGGAAGGACAGCAGCTAGAGAGGGCTGGCCAGGGCACATGTCACTCTGTCTCCCAGCTGTGCCATAAAACTTACCTTTGGAGATGTGAGTCAGACTCTGGATTGTCATTAGCTCTGAGGGAATTTAGAGTGTAGACAGCTTATACCTATCATGGCTCGGGTCAGAGTCTGACCCTTCCCACCTTGTATAATTAAGCAGATGATGTTCCTGCCCAGATTAGCCTACACAGCACTGGTTTGCTCATGGTCTTATTTGGATTAGCACACAGGACTAGGTGATCACCAAGGAAAAGAAGTGCAAACACAAAGCCCTGTGATAGTCAGGGTAATAATCACTGCTCATTGGCTCACTAATAAGGATTTTGCTGCTGTGAAAGAATAAGTGTTGTTGAAAACGTCCTAAAAATGGCATTCTCTGTAAGGAGGGAGATCAAACCTTTGGATGAGAGGAAAACAAAGTGGAACTGGTGAACCCCATAAACATTACTGATTATCAGAGTTCTGAAAAGTTGTAAATAAAGCTGTCACCATATCTCAGGTGGCTGCGGGAAGGCAGGGAGACAGCTTCCAGCAGGGTTCGGGGCATCACGGTCTGTTGTCCTGCTGATCTGAGACCCCTTGGTGGGAATCTGGCAGCCGTGAGCACCGAGTGTGTGCCGGCTGCAGGCGTGGGAAGCCACCAGTGCCAGCTGCAAGTCACAGGAGCACTGCTGGGCACCAGGGTGGAGCGTGCTCTGAGGGGATGGGACATGCTGGTCCCTTCTGCCAAAGCAGGAGCACGGCAGGAGTCAAGCTGCAAGAGAGAAATGACAGCAGCGAAGATGTGCCACGAGTGCGTGCATTTCTTCAGAGACCTTAATGGGATTGAATGAAGCGATAATGGGAGAGGAACACCTTTGAACCATGTGAGCTGTCAGGATTCCCCAGGAAAGGAGTGGCTGAAGGGGCTGTGGATGCCTTCTGCATCCAATCCTACCCTATCACTGCCAAAAGTCAGCTGGAGAGGAAAGAGGGGATTTTCATCCTGCCATCATCTGCCAAACACTGCATCTTTGCTATAATTTGGGTTAGGGACAAAGGATCCCCAGCTAACCTGGAAGATTCCTGCTCCTGGTATAAATCACGCTGTGATACCCTCCGTAAAGAGCTGGGTATTAACCTAAGCCTGCACCTCAGCCTAATGTAGGCACAACCCTATCAGCAGTTTAGTTTGTGCATTTAATCACAAGTTCACATACCACTGGGAACCGATGCTGGCACCTGATCCTCCTGGGTGTGATTCCAAAGAAGCGGGGAGCACACCTCTGTCCCTCAGAGCCCACTGAAATTGAGATGAAGTAGCTCAGCCACCCTTTGTGGGGAGGATGGGCTTGGGATCTGGGGAGAACCCCGCTCCTTGCACTCATCCTGGCTGATGAACACAGCCTGCACCCCCTCCCTAGGGCAGCCTGACAGATTTGGGGATCCATCCCGAGGCACTCTCCTTGAGGCAGTCTGGCCAGGGACAGCTGCTCTCTCCTTGGCTTGTCTTTTTGTATATTGTTGGGCATCTCCAAGGACTGCACTCCAGTGTGTTCAGCCAGTCTGAGAGTGACAAAGATCATACAGAATTTAAAAGTAAAACTATTTGTTATTACACAAACCTAAGTGCACAGTTACTGCTCTGTATATTGTTTTGAAGCAAAACTATTCTTATAATCACATTCATTATCGATTAACAGTTTATATATGGAAATCTAGCTAAAGATATGAATGTTGTTGCTTGATTATAATGGAAAATTGAAAAAAAATAGTAGTTCTCTTTGTTCTCCTTCTCCTATGTGAAGTAAGAACTCGGTTAAATCAGTTAACCACCATCCTACACTTCAGAATAATGCTGCTAAAAATGAAGCATAGAATTAGCCTGTCAATTTTCTGTCGCTCACTTGCAATTCGAGCTGTCCTTCTGCAAAGATTTTAGTTTCCATTAAAATACCTTGTTGCAAATGCCTGGAGTTTTAGCAGCAGCAGCAGTGATCAACCCTAAACTGGTCCAGTGCTCATCTCCTCCAAGCACACCCTGCCTGGCCAGGGCTGCCCTGCTCACCACTCACTCAGGGGCAAGTTTTGCTAATCCTCTCTGAACAGACCCTCCTGTGGCAAATCCTGGCAGGAGCACAGCCATGCTCTCCTGCCTGCATGCCCAAACTGTGCCCCATGGGATGTCCAGTCCTCCCTGGCTGTGCCAGGAATGCTCATGGTTACTCCATGGCCCTGGCATGGTTTAGCAGGGCTGGCCGCCCGCCCAGCATAGCCCCCCACATTGTGCCCTGAGATGGCAGTGCTGCCCATTTCCTGCTGGGAAACAGGGAGCTGCCAGATAGGTTTTGCTGGGAGCTCTGTGAGGCCACTGGGAGCCTGCAGTGAGCCTCAAGAGTGAGCCACGGAGGAGCACAGATGTGACCGAGAGCAATCTCCTCTCCTTCACGGCAAGCCTCCGGTGCTGGAATTCAGCTGGGCTCGGCTCAAATGGCACAGAGAGCAGCCCTGGCAAGAGCCCAAGCACGTGCACGAGAGGGCCAGAATGAGAGAGGCACGGGCCAGTGTTATCAGCACATGCTGTAAGGAGCCAGCTTACTCTGGGAAAAGCAAGAGGTGGAGGTCAGATCTAACACAGGACCACCCGTGCCATGCCACTGAAAGTCCCTCCAGAAACATGATACTGGGATTTCTGTCTCAGGAAAATGGTCCTTGTCAGTTTTAGCAGGACATGATAGGTTTTGATTATGCCTTATCTAACAGATGGGAGGTGATGCTATTTGGGTTGTAATACACATTCAGGTTTGTTTGGGCTATTTTTGTGCTGGAGGAAAATCTTACTCTGCTGGATCATGAAGAGACCTGCTCTGCTCCCATCTGTTTGAACAGGGAGTGTCTTTGATCAATTGGCCAGGCAAGCTGGCTAAAACTTCCTCTGAGGTTCTCTCCTTCAGTCCTGAGAACTTTTATCTTTGAGCTGTTGGGATCAAACAGAGAATTTTTTAGAAGCCTGAGGAGAGTCTAGAAGGGAATTTGTTTCTAGTTTTAGCTGGAAGACCCTGTGCATGTGTTAGCTGGCACGCAGCCATGCCCAAAGCCACCTGAAGCACTTTGCCCCATAGGAACTCTTAGACTTTCAGTTTTATGCCTTCAATCCACAAGCTGTCACTTTGATTTTTTGGGCAGTCACTCTGCTGAATGCTAATTTTAGGATTTCATATCAAGTTTGTAACAAAGCTTGGCCTTGCTTTTCCTCCACAAGTGAAATATCTATACATCACTAGCACCAAGAAACTTGTGCCAGCCGAAACCAGTTTAAACCATGGTGCAGCCTCCAAGCAGCCACGTATGCAAATTTCCATGCATGGTTGGAGCAGTCATAATCACAGCACTAACAGCAGTGGCCATTCCTAAAAACAGACCTAAGGCAAAGCTGAAAACACGAAAAGTGTTTGTCACCACACCAGCACCTGCCAGAGGAGTGCCCAAGGACAAGACATCATAACCTGATGTGGACATGTTCAGGCACAAGTGGGGCCTGGTGATGAAAACTGAGTCATTTCTAGCAGTTAAACAGCTGGTTACAGGCTGAAGGTAACTGTGAACTAGAGATTTTGCCAGGGAGGGAAGCAGGCTATGAGAAAGAGGGATGTCTTTGTCCTTAAAGATGCCACATTCAGATTGAGCAGTAGTAATTTGCAAACAGCTAAAAGCCTCCCCATGGTGCACAGGGCGCATGACCTTGCAGTAAAATTGCCTCGCTTCTAGCTATTCAGTCTATTCCTGTTCATTTAAAAGCTGTTGTGTGCCTTTGGTGCTGCTGACAGTGAGTGCTGGTCAGGGCCAAACCCTTCCTCCAGCTCTATGCAAGGGCTCACTTTTGACCTATAATATTTGATGGGCTTTTTTATCAGCAGAAACTGTCAATCATGCTAAGAAATGTGGAGGGCATATGCTACTGCTAGGCAGAGATCATCGAGATTTGGGACTGGTTTGGTTGTTGTCACCTCTAACCCAAGTTGCATCAGGAAGGTTTGCTCACTCCAGGGCCCTGCCTGGTTGCTGCGCAGGAAGAAATGTCAGTGCTCCTGGCAGTTCACCTCTGCTTGCTGAGATCAGCCCATGCTTGGTCCCAAACTCCCTTGGAGTGCAAGGAGCTTGACTTTTCTTCGCTTTGATAGCCTGTTTTCCTTTCATAGGCTGCAGTGACTGCAGTTGAAAGACATGGGTTCCAAAAATAACACCCCTCCCTGAAAAGAGAGTTTCTAACTTTCTCAGAGAGCCTTAAAACTTTTGCTAGGGTCTCAGGGAGAAAAAGCAGTGGTGTTAGGAATGGATGAATGAATGAATGCATGAATGAATGAATGAATGAAATGAAACCTGCCTTCTCCACCACTGGAGCTTGTCTATGCTCAGAGCTGTTGTGCCTGGGACTTGCCCACCACAAGGCTTTGGGGTGAGCAGTGACTCATCCCCCATTCTGCTGTTTGCACCTCTACATCTGCCCGTGTGTTTAGTGTGGCACTCCAGTGAGAATAACAGGTTATTTATTCAGTGAATACAACATTACCAGTGCCTCAAAAAGCTCTGGCTGGTCCTGTTCTTGGTGAATGGCATTGGTGGTTTCCTTGCAGCCAGCATGCAGAATGAAAAGAGGGCTTGATTTTCCACAAACATTTTTCTGAAGTGACTTACACACCCACTTGAGGCAATGCCTGAGCAGATCCCTAATGTGAAACCTGCTGGTAAAACTACAGGAGCACCAGTATTTTCATCTTTAAAGAAGGTGGACCATCTTATAATAAATTGAACACCTTTTGCTTCAGAGTCAGTAGGTTCCTCTTTTTAAGTTTTCTTATTGCACAGCTATTAAGAACAGACTTTTGTGACTCTTAAATTTTGTCCTCTTTGAGCTGGCTGCTAAGTATGTGTTTAAAAACCCCAGGTGTGGGTCTGCAGGTTTGTGTGTGGCAAGGCAAGTGGAGTGAGAGCTGGTTATAGAGATCAGCAGGGGATTTCGATTTCCTGCTCTTTCCATCACTTTCAGATACCTCTAAAACAAGGTGCTCCACAGCCATGCAGTGTAATCTGCAGCTCTGAGACTGCACTCTATCTTTGTCATTTCAATTTCTGTCTTCTTTTGCTGACCTGAAGGACTAATCTCTGTTCTGTGCCTTGCTGTCAGTCAGTTCCTGCAGCACGGCTCCTGACTCCTATCGTGCCTGAAATACAGTTTAATCAGTGACATGAGGTCTTATTCTTCAACCCAAAACGGGAGAGGACAGCTCAGTGTAGGTGATCAGCTCCCAAAATGGTTGTGAGTGGAATATTTATGCATTGTCCACCCTCCCTGGACACATCCATCATTAAATCATCCCCAAACATGCTAAGAGTTCACACACACACATATGTTCACCCTATTACAGAAGAATCACTCATTACAGATTCCAGGACTTGGCATTTCTCGGGCACGAGGTGAGCAACATGCTGGGCACCAGCTGCGCGCAGGCTGTCATCCCTCACATCCTGCGTCACTTGCTGCGCGCTGGTTGACCTCTGCCAAAACCTTGCCCCAGCAGTCACACCACATTTGGCTGTGCAAAGGGTGCCCTCAGCCAAGCAGAACACCGTAGCACTGCCTGTGGTAAGTGCAGGCGCAGAGAAGTGGCCAGGTCCTCGGCTGCCAAAAACTGTTTGGGCTGTGCTAAGCTCAGAGGAGCTACCTGCATTTACAGCTCCTAATCACCACTGCGGAATCGCGGCGTTAATGGGACAGATGGTCCTAATCCACTTCTTACTGGACAGTTGTGCACATCACAAGCAAGACTTGCTGGACTGTTATGGGCAATCAACAGAGACCTCAAGGACTAAATGTCAGAGGAAATTGAATGATTGCTGCCTCTGCAGCTGGTCCCTCCCACCAGGCTGGAGCAGATGGCAGGCGAGGAGCTCTCCGTATGGTACCTGTTCGGTCACTGGAAAGAAGGCCATTTCTCAGGACACTTACAGCTTCCATAAAGAATAAATAAACCACCCAGTGAGCTGAATAATAGCTCTAAAAGCTAAGAAATACCTTAAAGAATAAATGTGCAGGTAAATCCTGTCAGAAAGCCATCTGAATCAGGATTCTGAAACCCCTGTGAGAGTTGACCAATGTTTCTGCTGAAAACAGCATTCCCCAACAGTGTGATGATTTCATTACCGTTGGTATCATAACTCAAAACTGCATTTATCTGTCTTTGTCACGCACCAGTATGGCATGGAGGGAGGAAAAAAAAAAAGATCTCTTGTATAAGCTCGGTGACCATTTACTGCAACTCAATCTTTCTTTCTTCTTTCCCTTGCACTATTGCCTCAGCCATTTCTGAGCGGGCCCTGCTACTTTTTATGGTGAAATAGTGCCCATGGGTGTCTATCTCCACCTTCCAGCCTTCTCTTGCTAGCATACAATGAACATCAGTTCGATGCCAAAGATCAGGCCCCAGGAGCCAGTGTGATTTTTTGGCCGCTCTCTGTGTCCCTTTTCAAATCCTCAGCAAAGCCTTTCAGTAGAGATAATGAATTATTCTGCAGAAGCCTGTTCAGTTTCTGGAACGCTGGACTCAGACATCACAGAACTAATCCTCTTGTAGCCCTATCACTGAAAACACATTAATGTTTCTTCCCTTCGGCTTCCTTGCATTTCAGCTGCTGGTCCAGGACCAGGTTCATTCTGGCTGAGCTGTGTTTCACAAATCATGACAAGCCACTTTTTGAGGAGATCATAATCATTCTAATCTTCTATCATTATGTCTCAAAGCATCAGTAATGTACTAGATAGCAGAAAAGAGACCTCAATTCCCTGTGGCTACGCTGGGTTAAAATCTAACCTTCTGTTTTGAGCTCTTCTCCAGTCTAAAGTTTGAGTGGGTGACAGGCACAGATGATTTGCTCAGAGCAGGGCTGAAATGAGAGTAAAGAGAGGATGAAGGCATCCCAAGCCAGGTTCTGCTCTGATGGATGCATGGGTGAGGTTCCATGCTGGTGTGAACAGAGTGGGGTCAGCACAGCTTGGTGGTATACTTTACATTGAATATCCAGACCTTCAGGGTAATAGTTACTGACCTGCAGCCACCAGAAATGTACTTCATCAAAAGGAAAACACCTAAACATTAAATCACCAGATCTGCTGTTTGGCCTTCTAGAGCAGGACTCAGTGTACCTTGCACACACATGTGCTCTCTTTCACAACAGGACACTAACTGCTGCTGCACTGTTTGCTGTAGCCTGTCTACTTCTCCACAGTCACCAGTCCAGCAACAAGATGTGAAGAGGGCTTTTTTTTTCCACCTGCTCCTTCTGCACGGGGCAGTGCAGTCCCCTGTGAAATGGAGCAGCTTCACAGCTGTGCAGGACCCACACTCCTCGTGGGCACCAGGGTCTGGTCCCAGAGCCTCTCTACACCACATTCCATAAGAGGATGTAGGGATGGGCTTTGAGGAGGAACCAGTCACATCCAGAGGCTGGAGGGAAAGTTAGGATGGCAGTCAGACTCTCTGTTTTGAATGTCATAGGTTCTCTGCCACTAGTATCTCACTCCAGAAGTTACATTTCCCACCAGAATTAGGGCTGTGCACTTTCCTGCCAGAAGCACTCAGAGTGTCAGAAAAGGCTGGTCACTGCCTGCAGGAATCCGTGCTGGACTGTGCTTGTAAAATGAAGATGGTACAAGCTGCCAGGCCATGACAATGCACTCTGTGTTTATGTCCCCCTTGCTGACAAGGGATTTTGCTTTAGCAATAAGCAGATGAAAGTAGAACAGGTTATTTGACTTTTTGTCAGTAATTTTTCCAGGGAAATCTGCCTTGTTCAGCTGCCTGCTGCTGAAACGGGTCCTCAGAGAGGGCAGTGCCTGCGGCCTTCCCTCTTCAGGAGCGTAGCCTGATCCATCAGGTTTCTGTTTCGCCTTCTGCTGGCACTTGAGGCTTGACTGCATGAAAGAAATAAGACAGCATCAAATCTTATGGAATATGTTATTTGGGATAATTGGGAAAAAGCAGTTTCAGAGCAGAATAAGAATGGCCTTGCAGTAGGTGTTCTCAAATGAGAGTCTCTTCCTCCCCGTAGGCAAGCTCTGAGCAGATGACAATTTCACAGTAACAGCAGTCCACAGGAAGAAGACTTCCATTTTTAACCTATTCCTTTCCATGTTCACTTCAGACATGGGCTGAGAAAGTAACTGGGGTGTTTTAACACCAGCAGCACTTGCAGGCTGTCAGCCCTTGGTAAGCAGAGCTGCAGCATCCACCTCCAAACAGGCAGAACCATGGGAGGAGCTGTGCCCACTGCCACAAAGGACCTCCATCCCTGGCCCTGGGATGGGGCTCAGTCACCTGCCCATCTCCATGTGTGGCTTTCCTCTCCAAACTAGAAGCACTGAAAAGAGGAGGGGAGGTGAAGAGAGTGATCCTCTCAGAGACTGGAGCAGCAGCAGTACTTACTTGATGCAATTCAAGTCTTTTTCCTCTCTAAGTCCATGGAGACACCAAGTGAGTGTGATGGGACAGAGACTGTCTTTTTACGGAGAATTAATTGAAAGAAATGTTGAACAGAGATGTTCAGTATTTTTTGCTCACTTCCATGAGGGAACGGCTTGTCGTTTCTTGATATAAGGGGGTGGACAGCTTTTGCATAAGAAAATAATTTCTTGCTTCTACATTTTCTCTCTACACTGCTTCTGCTCTTGTTCACAGAGCTGCCTGATCACCCAGTCCTCGCTTTTCCAGCAGCTTCAGTCCCTTTATTTGGACAAATAATCCCATTTATGAAATTGGTGTTTTCCACACTGGGCATAAGGTACTGAAATACCTCACATTCTGGTTTTCTGCTAGGTAAGGGAAAAAAGGAGCAAAATTCCTCACAAAACTTAGCCTGCACATTCTGAATTTTCATTCTGTGACACTATTCATAGAAAAGAAATGAAATGCTCTGATACAATGGATGCAATTTTCCTGGCACACCTACGGGGAGGGCATCTTTAATAAAGTCCATATTGTCTCTCTTTTGTCCCTTCAAATTCATGCAGGTAACCCAGGTTTAAATCTTCCTCTGAATTTGCAAACAAGTTCTAGCTTCAGCCTGGGAGGATGTGTGTCAAGTGCTTTGGAGGCTCTGTGTATATATGTCTGAATGGGTGCCCTGGGAGCTGTGGTTGGCCCTGACTGCCTTTGTCCCACAAAAAGGTAGCGCTTAGGGGAACATATTTCTCTGCTTTTCTTGCACTGCTGTGCATTAATGCCACTACTCAAGCTAAGAATAGAGAGTCTTCATCTTGATGGCTTTGAAACAGACCAGAACAGCAAATCTTACTAATGTGCAGGCCAGATCCTGCTCTCAGCTGCACAGACTTCTGTGCAACAATTTAGAAGTTAATGATGCACTAGGGACCCTGTGGTGTAGATGAAGCACCATAACAAAGAAATGTTTGTTGAAAAATCACTCTCTGAGCTCTCTCTGATTCCTTTATCTCAGTGTAAGAGGTAATTTCAAATAAGGTCTCACAGGGATGTGCTGTGAGCCTGTCTCTACTGAATATTTTTACTATTATGTCCAGTGGTGCTAACTGGAGAATGTATTTATATAATTTTGCTATGACCTTCTTGATTGAGAGAGCTGAAGGACTTACCTGGAGTGAGGGCCTGAGTTAAAGATGATTTGGACTAACATGGAAAATGGCTGAGAATGAAATTCAGTGATGATGAAGGTGAAATTATATATTTAGGAATGTACAACTACACAAGTGGCACAAGTACTGCAAAATAAGGACCAGGGGTCACAGCAGGTCATGGGATAAGTACAAGCCACAGGTATTCTACTGTGGCAATTGTTCTCCCCATCTGCTTGGAAGGAGATGAGGGCAAATCAGGTTAATCTGTGTGAAGGGGAACTATGTTAGATGGGAAGAAAAATACTGCCATGAAACCTGTAGCTAGTAGGCAAGGGAGGCCACAGGATCCCTGGTACTGTGGATTCAACAACAGATTAGATGAAGAACTGCCAGGGAAGGCCACCACTGTCCCAAAAGTGATGGTGGCTGAGGTGACCTCCCAGCCCCTGCAGCATCAGCCACACCTGCCTTGCAGCTTCTCCAGCAAAGTCCTTTCCCCATGTTTGGGGCAGATGATGATCTGAGCTGTGGAGGTGGAGCAGTGATGCGGTGACACTGCTCACACTGCTGCCTTGAGAAAATAATTTAAGAGGATTGGATTTTTAAGAATTCATGTACATTTTGAACAGATCTCTCTCAGCAAAAAACCTCAGATTATTTCAGAAAGTTGTCAAGTAACACAGAGGCCATATATTGTAAAGTCTGTATAATCCAGACACTTGATTCTTAAAAAATGAAAACAGTATTTGAAATGATAAGTCAGGAAAATCTTACTTTTCTGAGTCTCTGTTGGATTTCTTGTCCCTCTGCTTCTTCCACATAAAGGACCCCCTCCACTACCCACATATTCCTTCCTTGCTTCATTTGCTGTATTGAGAAGAAGGTAAAAACAGTGTGGTCAAAGAGACAGCAAAAAAAACAAACCTATAAGAAGAGGCAAAACTATTGGAAGAGGCAAAATTAAGTGTGACAGCACCGCAGTAAAAAAGGAAACACCATTTAAATTGGACATTATCCATGCAGTTTGCATTTGAACATTGTCAAATAGATCTCAGTAAGTGTAGCCCAGCTCTGCTCCATTTCCATATCCCCTTTTTCCAAAAGGAACAAAGGTAGTTGCTGTAACACTCAGGAGAGGAAACGGGAGAAAAAGAGATAGATTTAATGGTACGCTTTCTGTAATTTCTTTACTATTTTTGGTTTTACTCTCTGAGGGAGGCAGGGAATGAAAGGCTTTAAAGCAGCTGCCTGGCACTGGTGAGTAAAAGCTGGGGAAATACACACCTTGTGCGTGCAGAGGGGTGGCAAGGACCTGTGCAGAGTATTTTTCATGCTGCTCCTTCACTTCTCTTCAGACTAAGCCTTAGAAGTCCCTTCCTCTACATTCTGCACTGCACTCGTCATTTCCCTGTGTCCCTGAAAATGCCACGCAATTATTGGATCGTTCTCCTTTCTTTTGAAAACCTAGATGTTTTAAACTTTGCTTTTCAAAAACAGGTTGTTGGAAAAGTTGTCAGCCTCTGAGATGCAGTTAATCTTTGGAAAATATACTTTAAATGGTGCGCTGTTGTCTAGCAACCATACTATAAACAGCACTCCATTTGTCTCCTGTGGGTAATCACTGATTTCTTGGGGATTAAAGCTTAAGTAACACTCCAATCTAGGTGCATGCATCAGACCACAGCGTATTACAGCAGATTATGCCTCTCAGTGTACAGCTTGCTTAACCATTTAGAATCACAACAGAAAACAGACAGCTGCAATGACAGGAAAATGAGCACTAGCCTGTCAAGTAATTAGTATTTTGAGTTAAGTTGTAGAACATTCCACTGGCAGGCCCAAAACAATTTCTGTCATACAGAAGGGCGGGGTGTCAGATAAGCATCGTATCAGAACATCTCATCTAGGCCGAGCCTGAGTTATTTCAGATATGTCTGGGTAGCTCTCTTGATGCAGAGAGCAGCCTCTGCATGATCTCCTGCATCTGCTGCCTCATGCCGCAGGTATGGAGTTTTACCTTCCAGTGGTGTGCAGGACTGTGCTCCAGCAAGGTTCTACAACTCACTGGTGGGCACAGAGGCTCAGGACTGGCTGAACAGACTCTCTACGTGTTGTGAATACAATCTACGAGATGCATCTGCTTCTGTAGATCACCGTCTGCTTAAGAGACTGAAGTGTGCTCTTGCTGAATCACCGCATTTAACACCTTCCCCAGCGAAGCTCTCCTGCCCTCAGTTGCTGATAGTCCCAGTGTAATGCTAGGGAGTGAATGAGTGGGGTGGCTTGGGCCCTGCCTTAAGGAAAGGGCAGTTGTTTGGTTAGTTTTAAATGAAATCGAATTAATTAAACTAAATAGATAAAACATTGCAGGCTCTAGAGTTAGAGTTAGTCTTAGCATTTCTGGAGTTTCAAATGTTGATCTCCCACACTGAAAGAAATACGTGTCTGTGCGTGGGTAATGCTACATATCTTTCGGAAAATGGGCGTTTAACTGAAGGAATTATGTTTGAGACATTTAAGATTTACCTTAAGAATTCACATTTTAAGGAGAGCAAGTTTGATAAGATCTGGAAAAACAAACTCACTATGGGGTTTCCCCACCTTCTCCTTCTGATGCTTTTTTAATGGCTTGTTTGTGACCCACAAGGAGCAACTAAAGTGTCCCCCTTGTCCCTGTGACACTCAGGCTCTCCAGGCTTTAGCTAAGAAGTCAGGAGGCAGCAGAGGAAACACGCTCAGTCTGTCTCAAACTTTGTGTGCAGGAAAGGTAAATTGTTGGGCCTGCCCTCTGCTTTCCCAGCCCATCTGAGCCAGAGCGTCTCTTGCAGCGTCTGCAGCAGCAGATCCTTCCGTGCAGGCTCAAGTGGAGAAAGTACATGGAAAGCAGGGAACAGCCTCTTCAAAAGGAAAATCCTCTCCAGGGCCAAGCCAGCGTGAGGGTTGCGCCAGCTTTTGCTCCCAGCTGTGCCAAGAGGCATTTGAGGCTTATGGCCCTGTTAGAGTTTCAGCAGGTCAGTGGAGAAGTGCAAGGGGCACCCCAAATGCTGCACAAGTGCTTCCCATGTGCTATGTGGCTGACCCTGGAAAGAGTCCATGGATATAAATGATATCCCAGAAAATGTGGGCTTAATTCAAATGCCCAAGGGGTGCCCCTCTCTGCAACACCACCATTTCAGAAACCTCCACTCTTAAGCAGTTGTTGGCAACAAGAAAGGGCTGATCCTACTTCCCTAACAGTGGAATGTAGGCTTTAAGGTTTCAGGGTGTAATGAGAGGGATATTTTGTACCCTGCATCTTTTCCTAAGTGTTTGAAAGAAGTATCTGTTAGACCCAAGGAGGAATACAGGCACACTCCAGAGCTCTGTTTGTCTCGGAGTAGGAGGAGCTGGCTTTCTTTGGGAGCTTCTACACAAACAGTGTGATCCCACTGGGACCTGAGTTTTCAGTTCTTGCCTCCAGAGGATCTAACTACTGTTTTGTCCTTCAGTTCCAAATCCCCAAAGCACTTTCCTAGGTATCCTTGTCTTTTTTCTTCTTACTGCTCCCTCCTGAAGAGGATGGATGTGTTAAAGTTAGTGTTTCTTGCACAACACATCCCAGGAAGTTTCAGTGGTTACAATGATGTTACACGCTGAATGGAGCAATAATTAGATTCCCTATATGCAGAGAAATTTCAGCATTATCATTACACACAGCTCCCCCCTTTTTTTAATTTCCTTTTCAAATCATCTTAAATCCCTCCTCCCCCTGCACTGATTTCAGTAGACTCTGGAACAAACTCAAACAGATCATGGACAAAGTCTTGGTCCTGTAGAATTTAATGGCAAAACTCCCATTGTACTGAATTTTGAAAAGTGAAAAATTCACTTTTGAATGAAAAAGACAAATAATTTGAAGCCTCTTGGGGCTAATGAAAATCTGTCAATTGCTGTCAGCTGGATTTGCATCTGTGCAAAATAAATTAACACATATTTTGATGAGACAGAAACAAACCCCCTTCTAATATGGTGTGAAAGTAGTAACATGTCTAGTGCTAGAGAAATTTCCATCACATAATGAAAATTAATGTTTAAAAAATTATTACCTCTGCAAAGGTGACATCATGGACTGTGTCAGCATTTGAGATGTGGTCATTTTAAAAGCTAACAACCTTGGCAATATCCTTTGGAGATTATTGTTTGTTAACAGTGTACATTAGGAATCAAGCAATCACAGAGAGTGTAATTAAGTGCATAATCAGAGATATTTTTGACATCTGTCTACTTATAGGCTCCATGGCATTTTTTGCATCTCTCCCCCTTGTGTCTTCAATTAATTTATCATGACCATCTGTGTTGTATTTTTTGCTGCTCAGCTTGCCTTACTACATCTGTTTTTTGGCTGAGTATTTCATGACACTTCATCATTTTCACTCAGAGCTAAAAGTACAGGACTTGCATTTACTCAGTTAAGTTGTTGGGTTAAGATAATCAACAATTAAACAGACCACTACACTACTGTTAAATGACTCTTCAGTGGTGAACAAAAAGGCAAGAAGGAAGGCTCGGGTTTTCAGAGTTAAAAACACCAGTGGTTCTGCCATCTCCTCTGGTGCTTGCTGTAGATCCCCAGCTTACAGGATTCAGAGAGAAGGGGAGATGTCATGGCAGGAAGGGTGTTTGTTTATTGTGCTCTGGGTAGTCTCTGTGAGTGTAACTGGTTTTGAGGTGCACAGTTAACCACACTCACTGCATGGGGGTTAAGGATGCTCAGAAGTACACCAGGAGCAGTGCAGACCCAGCCTGCCTTGGCTGGCTACAGTCTGTCAGAAGGAATCAGCAGTGGAAGCTGGCTGCACTGAGTGGGCAGTGCAAGCAGCAGAGAAGAAACACTTGTAGGTTTTTATTTCCTAATGCCACTGAGGTTAGAGGTATAGTGATCCTAGTAGGCAACTCATTCCATCTTCCTACAGTGATGCAAATGTTTTCTACTGCTTTCCTAGGATCCTTTGAAATGTTTACCTCGGGGGCTCATCCACAAGAAATATTTGGTCATGATACAAATATTTTCTCTGGAGTTACTGCTTACGCCTGATTTTCTGTCTTTAAATGTCTTCCTTTGCTCTAGTCAATATTAATTTTAAGCAATCTTTTTCCACTCCCAGCATTGTAACACCCTGTGATTCTCTTTTATATGGTTTCAAGATTCTAGGTTTTAATAAACCATAGAGGGAATGAGAGCAAAAATCCAGCATCAGAGCCTAGTCAGATGCAGTGAGGGGCCTGTCACCCAAGAGCTTGTAGAAGGTGACAGTAGAAAGGCTGTTCTCAGCTGTAGTCACAGCTCTCCCTGCAATAACACTGGTAAGTTTATCCAAGAGTCCTAGGCAAAGTACAGCCTGCTCTGAACAGTTCTAACTTTTCCTGAGGAAGACCTGTATACCATGCCCATCATCCAGCTGTGCTCTGCAACACTATATCCAAGCATCTGTCCTTTGCTGACCCAGGACACTCCTTTCTGAGCTGATTGTTTTAACCTCCTGTGCCAGTGGCCCCTGACAGCCCACCCCCAGCAGCTGAGGTATCAAACCCAAGCGTTTAAACCTTTCTGGGCACAGCCAACAACCCAACCATAGCATGTGGAGGGAGAAGGGGGACAGGGAGAGGAAAGAGAAAGAGATATGTGCTAGAAAAGTCATGGCAACATTGCCAGTTATTCTTAAATGGGCCTCAGCCTCGCAAAGCCTGGGGACTGCTGCTGGAGACTGAGTGAACTTGCTCCTGTTTTTGCTCATGGTGCACTTCTGTGTGGGCGGGCTAACCGGATTTGAAGTAAATAGCATGAAGATCTTTCCAGTAAGTGAAAAACTGTTTTGCTGAGGGAAAACAAGCACTAAAAAAAAAAAAAAAAAGGCAAATAGCTCTGAAAGTGGCACTTTTCTAAGAAGGTTGTAAGTCTTTGAAAAGGCCATGTTCCATTTGTGAGCCCCATAATATTAACTGGCACACTTCAGCAACTCAACCAAAACACAACAGGCCAAAAACAACACTACCACATTACATTTGCTTTTTGTCAGTGGTTGAGTGAGATTATTTACTTGTGGCTGGACCCATGCAGAAGATAGCAGCAAAATTATTGTTACTGGTGGGAGAAGCCCATCCTCAGCACCAGTGTCAGAGGTCCATGACTTTGACACCAAAATATGAAGGCTCTGCAGGCAAAATCTGCAGTGTTAGCAGTGTGCTCAGGTGAGAAATAGCAGTCCCGAGTGGACTACACTACACACTGTTCAAATGCACTACAAATTGCAAACTTGATTGTCATGGCGTGTCCTGGAAAATGTATCACTGAATAAATCTTCCCTCTATCCATGCTACCAGAGCATTGCTACTAAGCAACTGATGATCTGAGTGCTGACTGATCTGGTAAGTCATGTCAGCACAACAGTAAAAGAGTCCTTGGTTTCAACTACTACATAAGGTATAGGAGAGATGAATTACTCTTCAGTTGTGAGGCTTATACAGCTGCAAAAAATGTTCCCAAAGATATTCCCCAGTCACCAGTGTCCCTGATTCATGGCAAGAACATCCAGGAATTCACTGCATTGAAAATATAACCTGGAAAATACACCTGAAAACCAAGCATTTTCAAGGGGCTTTTGTTTTGCATTAGTCAGAGCTGATGTCTTTTGAAATAGGTTTCAATGTGTGAAAATATAATGGTCTTTATTAATATTAAATGGCTTTTTACTTAAACTTACCAATCCCATTTAGAGCAGAACACACCCAGAACGTTATAAACCTCTGCAAACTGGGCTGGCATTGAAGCTCAGGACAGACAAGTAACCCTCCACAGATAGGTAGCTCACGAAAATGCTTCTGATCTCTTTGTTAGTCCAGTTGTGTTTTTTGATCTATTAATAAACTAAACTTTAAACCCCCCCATCCTCATACATTTTAATTTAGAATGCACTGGGCATCTTTTAATTTGTTAGCTGGGCTGTTTTGGTTTATGTGTGTCCTGCACACATACACATGCTCTGAAACACCACTGTCCTCTGGCTGTGCGAGTGCTGCATAAACAGCGAGATGTCACAACTTGGGCCATAATTTTTGAAAGCTTTTCAGTAGGAACATGATTGACTTTACACATAGGCTTAGGTTGCACACGTCCTTGAGTGCTGTCACCTGTCCGTGTGCTACCTTTCCCCAAGGTTGTAGCTTTGCATCCCTCTGGCTCTCCTTGAATTTGGTGGGGGTTTGCCGATGATACTGGGGATGGTTTTGTGCATTTTTACACTCTGGGAAAAGGCTGGGTGAGGAACTGTGGGCTCACAGATGACATTCTGGCTATGCGTGGCTGGGACCATCTAGTTCAGCCCCCCTGCAATGATCAGGGACATCTTCAGGTAGGTCAGGCTGCTCAGAGCACTGTCCAGCCTTCCCTTGAATGTTTCCAGTGATGGGACATCCACCTCCTCACTGGGCAACCTGGGCCAGTGTTTCACCGCCCCAATTGTAAAAACTTTCCTCTTCTTCTCCTCCCCCACGCCCCTTAGCTCCCGTGCCAACCCCTCATCTTTCTTCATCCCTCCAAATCCAGCGAAGCCCTTGTGGCTTCTGTGGCTGAAGACTGTCCTGTTCTGTTCCCAAAGGACTTGGCGAGAAATGAATGAATAAATCCAGTTTCTGCGCCGTTATTTGTCGGTGCAAATTCAGTCTACAGCCGCGAGTTCCCGCGGGGAGCTGACGCCGTGCCGGTGCCGGTGCCGGTGCCGGTGCCGGTGGGATGCCCGGGCGGAGCTCACGCCTCTGGACCGAACGAGCTTCTCGTGGTCGCCATGGGAACGGCGGCGCGGGCGGGGCGCGGTGGCTGCGGAGCGGCGGCTCCGCTCAACTTCGGCGGAGCGGCGGCGGCGAGAGGCGCTGCCCCGGCTGGGCGCCGGCGGCGGGACGGGAGCGGGCACCGCGGTGAGGAGCAGGAGGAGCTGGGGACACACGGCGGTGGCGGCGGGCGGGGTGCCCGGCGGGGCGGAGGTGGTGTCCAGCGGAGGGGTTCGCTCCCTGTCTTTGCGGCGAAGAGCCCGGGGCTGGGGTGTCCCCGCTCCCCATCGCCCGGCCCGAGCGGCTCCCGGCAGGGCGCGGAGAGCAGCCGCCTCCGGCGGGGCAGCGGCGAGCCAGCCCCGAGGCGCCGAGCCGGGGGGGCACGGCCGGGGGGCGACAGGAGCGATCCCTGCCCTGCCGCCTTCAGAAAGTCCCAGTGCCCTCAAGCACCTGCGTTCCTTCTGAGGGCCGGCTCAGCTGCAGGTTAGAAAAGCCCACAAAGTTTTCGTGGTTTGGAGGGACTTTTAAACAGGTGCCGAAGTCTCGCTGAGCCGAGAGGTGCCGGCTCTTTGCCGGGAGGCTGTGTCTGTGGAGGTACTGGACCAAGCCCTAATCGCTCAAAAGCACTGCCGTAAGCCCAGCTGTTATATCTCGTCACCAGGGCTAATCCGTACCCTAGTGTGGGTTTAAGCCTGCTGTGCCAGTTTAGAGGGCTTGACTTCAAGCCACGTCCTCCTCCTGGTACCCTCTCCGCTCGCCGCGGGTCCGTCTGTCCGCACAAGCAGCGGAAGCGCCGGTGCCAAAGGTGAGGCGGGATGGGTGGGCAGGGAAGCGAAGGGAAGGGGGCCGGGGCGCTCCAGCAGCACTCCCCGGCTGGGATCGGGCTCTGCTGCCTGGATCATGGATAAGCGCTGGGTAACTGGTTATGTAACGACAGGCAGGAGAGGAGGAAAGCATGGTTTGTGCTGCCTTATGCTTATGCCATTATAAAAATCTCTCCGATTAGGTACCTGTCCTACTAATTGTCTGCAGCATGGAAGTCCAGGGTTTATTAACCCCAGCGAGGTACCAGGAAGGTCAGTCAGACAACTTTGGAGTTATGGCAGTGTAACTAAGGATAGAACATGTGCATCTCCGAATGCTGATACATTCATTACAACCTATGTCAGGACAGCGCTGTTTGCTGCTCACAGAGACTGCTCTCTCCGTGCCCACAGGTGGGACATGCAGCTATTGCAGGGTGGAAAGCATGAGCTTTCCCAGAGCTCTGCCAGGTGCTGCCAATGCTGTGTGTAATCTCGAAAAAGACAGGCTTAAGTTTTCAAAATGTAAATTTAGCATTCTTCTTTTGGATGCTTATTTTAAAACAATGTGTATTTTTAAATAGCTCCTGTCACAAGGATCAAACTTTAACTCTGGTCCTAGTATTCTGCAGCACAGAGAAAACTCTCACTATTGGAGTGGTTCTGCAGTGAATCGAGGCAGAGTGAGACTTCGGGGATCTTCAGTCAATATTCCTTCTGGTAGATCCTGTAACTAAGGTTCAGTCCTGAACAGAAATGTGCAGGTGTCTGTTAGACTGCATTCTCACCTTATGATGCAATGAGTTACTCCCGCTTTCCCAGAAGAATCAGTCTTCAGCCTGGATGGAGAATGCACATCTCACCTGCCCATTTTCACAGCACTTAGTCTGGTCTTCACCCCAATACACGAATAAAAAAACTTCAGAGGACCTGATGACAAGTGGATATGCCTTTGGGTCAGAGTTTTGATCTCTTTATATAATTCTATAGATATGAGAATGTACAGTGACAGTATTAGAAACTCTAATCTGTGACATTACTGCCCCTTTAATGACATTGTATAGTTATTAGTAGAATAGAGAAAGATGAGCTGGGGATCTCTCAGAGTTTTAATTCTGAAAAGCCTTTTGTACTGGAGCCTTCCATCAGATGCTATTACAGCTTTATTGCAGAATACTTCTTTCTGGTGGTTTGAATCATTTTAATAACAGAAAAGTTATGGGTCTGTGCTACCTTCTGAACTCTCATTTACACAGCTGAATGAATGGTGAAGAATACTTCACATCCCTCTGTCCTGACTGGAAACCTGGCTTTGTAGTCTGCAGAGATCAAAGCAAGGTATAGAATTGAAGGTGTGTTTGATCCACTGTGGTAACATCTGAGCAATATATAGGCGTTTCAATAACCAGTCAGGCAAACAGAGCCATTCAGTGTGCTTTAACTTCCTGTCTTCTGTAGGTTTAGGTAACAGTTTAGTGTAAACTGTATGACAGTGTGCTATTATGGTTGCTACTAGAAACATTGTTTCAAGCATGAGTGAGAATTTGGCATGAAAATAGTTTTTCAACAAAGAGAACTCATTTGCTTTGATAAGTAGACAAACTGCAAAACACTGCTCTGCTTCATGAGCAGATTTGAGTAGAACCCACCCTTTTGCTTCTACAGATAACACAATGATTACACTCTCTTCTGTAGAATCCCAGGCATTAGGAGAGCTCCAGGCTACTGGAGCTCCTTCACTCTTTCTTTAAGGTCCGTAGACTGGATTTTCTTCTGAAAAGAGAACTCTCATTTATTTCAACAAAGCAAATCTGTTTTATACTAGTGCAGCTTTGCTGTAGATCATGAAGCTGTACGTGTTAGATCAGTTACCTTTTCTCATCATATTTTGCTTAGTGACTGAAAAACATCTTTCTCATTCATACCTGAACTTGGGGCCCAGTTTGCACTGGATGCTTGTTTCTTTAACTCTCTTGCAACCAAATGCACATGTAAAATGCATCAGATAGACTTGTTTTCTAGAAGATTGAAGCTCTAAGAATATATTACAAACTACACAAATGCTGGGGAGGTGAGAGCTGTACTTTTAGTGTGTTCTCAATTTTAAAGACTTTCATTTTTTAAAAAATCACCTTATGAGGGCTATCAGCTGCAGAAAATGTGACATACTCATGTATATTGTCACTGTTGTGGTATTTCCAGAAGGCCACTCGACCTTTCCTTTGGTAGAAATGGTACCGCCTTTGTTCCTTTTTTGTCCTGCAGGACCTTTGGTTCGCTCTGGCTGCCCTCCTGTCACCTTTACCTAGCGGTGGATTTTTAGTCATGCACCTTCACTAAAGGCTTAAGTGACTCGTAACCCTCTGTGGCAAGGACAGCAGACAAAGAGCCAGTCCATTTCTGTAATGCTGACACAGCATGCCAAGCCTGCTGGAGAAAAGTGAGCACAGAAATGGGGCAGCACAGCTGTCACACGCTTTTGGGAGCGCTTGGAGCAGAGCCGGACGGCAGCAGGAGCTGTCAGCCCGGGGCAGGCAGGTCAGACCGTGGGCACAGCCCTGCTAGGGACAGACAGGCATTGCCTGGCATGCAAGGGCCTGCTGGGTGCCACCGTGCCCTGTCACAGCTGGCTCCCTCCTGGACGCTGCTGTGAGGTGCTTTTGGCTGGCCCTAAACACCTGCAACCACAAAAACTCGACAATAAGGTTGCATTTAAAGCATTCACTTCATCCCCGGCACTTCTGTTATTCAAAGCTCCTTGCTACATGTAACAGGGTCGTGTACCTGGACATGTTTTAACCACTGTGATTTTCAATTTTTCAGTCCAGAAATAGCTTGTGTCCATCACAACGAAGAATCAGTGTGCATATAAAGCAAAACACAGGTTCTCTGAAAAGCAGATCCCTGAATGTCCTCCAAAGTTCTCTCTCTTTATTCTGCAGGTCAGAATGAGGAATGCTGCTGTGTTAATATAATGGTATTTGCATTGCTTTCAAATTTCTTGATTGAAAAGCTCTACCTACTGCTTTTTCAGCATTAATTGCCTCGTACTGTCTCAGGCTGAGGTTATAATAATTTCCACTGAGATTACAATCACATGGCAAGTAGCTGCAAACACCTTAGTCTTCCATGTCACTGAACAAGAAAGGAGATTCCAGACAGACAGTAAGTACGGATCTTTGGGTCCTGGTATTCTCTATATGGAGAGAATAATGGCGAGTAACTAAACAAAAAAAAAGAAAAATCACATTATATCCTGAGTTGGGAGGGACCCACGAGGATCATTGAAGTCTAGCTTCTGTACCTGCATGGGACATCCCCAAGTGTCACACCAACTGCCCAAGGGCATTGTCCAAACGCTCCTTGAGCTCTGTCATTTTGGTGCAGTGATCACTTCCTTGGGGAGCCTGTTCCAGTGCCCAAACACCCTCTGGGTGTAGAACCTTTTTCTAATATCCAGCCTAAACCTGCTCTGGCACAGCTTCAGGCTGCTCCCTCTGGTTCTGTCACTGGGGATCACAGGGAAGAGATCAGTGCCTGCCCCTCTGTTTCTCCTCATGGGAAAGGTGTAGACTGCAGTGACATGTCCCCTCAGTTTCCTCTTCTCCAGGCTGAACAAACCAGAAAGTGGTGGAGAACAGAGAACAGTGATTCTTTTACAAAGCTATGGTGGACTATATAAATAAAATTGAGAAGGTGTTGGCAGCAGTTTCTTAATTAGACTTGCTAAGATTCTTTGGAACAAAATTAAAATATCTTCATCACAAGAGAAATAGCTTTTGAGGTTCATCTTCGATGCTGTTGCTACTTAATGCTATTTCATGCAGATAGAGCCAGCAGCATAGCTGTGACCACAATTTCTGCCTGAGAAGCTGTTTAAACATTGCATCAGTTAGTACAGAATTCAGAGATGGGTGTAGCCAAACCAATTTTAATCTACCTGTGAGTTCCAGTCCAGGCAGATACTAAATACACTTTGCTATCTGAAGGACACTCTACTTTCCTGGATAACATAATCCAAACTTTACTAAAGAGGTAAATAATTTAAAATGAAGTTTAATATGTTCCACAGTTTCACATTATCTCTTTTCCCTGTGACTACGTATCTCTTAAAAAGTACACTTACGGCGACAATTGGGAGATTTGAGCCACTTATTTTAGAAATAAATTTCCTTGTTTGTGACCCTGTGATCTGGCACGTGTGGAAAAAAGCTGAGTGGGTATCTTGCATGAGCAAATTCTGCTCTCTGACTGTAGCTGTAAGGAACTACCACCCACAAGAAGGGAGGGAAGGCATTTTCCAGCTCCTCAGCCCAGTTTGTTAGTGTGTTTTGACTGCATGATGGTGGATTTTCTGGAAATCTATCTACAGCTGAGTGACAACCCTTCTGTTGACATCACTGGATTATGGATTAGGCTCCTATCCCCTAACCCCTTTAAGGCTTCCCCTTCTGCTTCTACGCAATTACCACACCCCTAAAGCTCCTGAGAGTCACACAGGATTGTCAGCAGCACTCCTGGACTGTGAAGGCAAAGGCAAATCAGAGGAGATTTGTCAAACCGAGGACATACCTTTATAGAGAGTCCTATTCTATTCTCATTCTTTTCAAAACACATATTTCCCACCCTCTGCATAACTCTCTCCTATCCTGGAGGGCATTACAAGCTGGGAAGCAGCAGAAGGATCAATGGAAAGGATTTTTTTATACTCAGAAATTAATTTTCTGTACACTAAACAGGCCCTGCTGACTGACTCAGGGTTTACCAGAAAGCATCCCTGCTGTAACAAGTCTTAGCAAGTGGTGATGCAGCCTGCAAGAGCCTGGAGGAGCCTGTGGCTGTCAGGTTGTAGGAACAGCACCCAGTTGGCCAAAGACCAGCCAGAGAGCAGGCCAAGGAAACACACTCTCTTCGCTGGTGAAAGAGCTAGGAAGGGCTAAAGTCCTGTTTAAAGAAGGTGAAAAAACAGATAATGCACGTGAAGGTTGGTATTTCTGATGATTCTTTGGTGCATTCTTTGGAACAAGAAGAGGAAATCACATGGGGAAACATGGGAGAAGGTAAAAACGTGGAAGATGAGGGGAAATTGTTCAGAATGTGCCCTGAGAAAAGAATGGAGAAAGGTGTAAAGTACATGAGGAGAAAAACACAGGAATTGCTGAAAGTGTAGAGAACAAAAAGGAGTTTTGAAGAAAGGCAAAATAACAGGAAATATTTACATGAAAAACTCTCAGATGGACTTACTGACAGTTGCTAAAATTTGAAGCAATCCCTCAGAGGCGCTGAGAGAGAGAGAGAAAGCAAGGTATTCCAGACTTCAGCACAGCTAGGGTAAATGTGGGCTTACAACTCAGTGAGGTGGTTGGTCAGACTTGCAAACAACCGTGTGAGGGGAAGGCTTGTCTTCTAGACAAAGGTCTAGGGTCAATGACACCAAAGTCTTAAAACCCAGATCTGTTTCTAGAGTGGGACTTATATAAACCCTCTGAAATTTTGCTTGAATAACACCAGAGTAGTTCATCAACTGGATTGTGTCAGTTCCCTGGACAGCCTTTTACAAGGAATTAGAAAATGGACTAATTGTGCAACAGAAACATCATGTATTTAGCTGGCGCAATATCTCTTTTTAAAAATAATTTTAATGTGAATGCTTGAGAAGTGTAAATTTGTCCTTTTCTCCAGTAAGAAGATCAGGCTGTAACTTTTGCCTCTCTTTAGTTGTCCACATCTTGCCAACAGTCCTTTGAGTTATTCCACATGGGAAAGCCATTTTGAGTCAGTAAATGATTAGCCTGCCTGTGAACTTTAAATTAAAACCAGCAGCCACAATTAATGGAGCCCACAGTATCATCTGCAGGCTGCAAAGAGCAGTAGTGGGAAGAGTGGTGGCTTGTTGGGCCTGCTAAATAGAGATGGCCAATTGCCAGCTCTCAAAAAGAGGAGATGATGGATGAGAGATGGGGAAGGAAATCAATCTCACACAAACAAGGCTCCCTTAGGAACAGCCAGCACAAGCTGCCAGTGTGCATGAAACTCTTGCATGGGATTTTCCTTCATTTGAAATCAGGCCACTTCAACTGCAGGTGAGGTGCTTACCTTCCATTATATTCTTCACTGTGGAAGCAAGATTTTTTATGGCAGTCAAGTGGAAGCCCCATTTGGGATCAGTAGTATCCAGGTTCCTGCACTAAAAGCAAATGTGCCTGTTACCAGAGCTTTCTGAAAGCTCTGAGACTGGGCAAGGCTCAGGTTTAGCAGGCCTTGGTATCAGCAGACAAGGTATCCAAAACATTTTTCTGTTTATTCTAATACTAGTGCTAGTAAAATGGTTCTCATGCAGAATGCCTTGCTTTGAGAAAGACCTGTGGAACTAAAAACCATAAAGGCAGTAAGAACAGCCCAGGATCATGCAAAAACTCAAGTTTCCTTGCTCTTTCCAAGTGTGACCACTAAATTCCTCTCTTGCTCCTCTTCTAATGAAACAGCTGGTGAGCTAGGAATAGCTGGAAGGGCATTCCTCAGCTCCACAGTTGTAATTCTTTATACTGATTTACCCCTAATGCCAATGAAGTCAGCAGAGTTAAACCAGTGTGAGACCAGGTCATAGCCAGGATAAGCACAAATTAAAATACAGAAGGGCATGTTCACCTTCATCAGATAAAGGCACAAATGGAAATAATAATGGTACCTTATTTGGTCAGGTACCTGGAACAGCTTACAAAAATTACTGTCATCATAGAAGCTGAAAAGAAATAGGAGACTTTAAATTATTTACAACAGCTTGTGGTCTGCTATGCTACTCACTTTTGTTAGTGATACACAGGGGGTGATCAGACCAAGGAAAAGGTCTTAATCCTTAATAATGTGTAACAGTGAGTGGAGGCCACCATGTAGCAAGATCCAGGCACATGTTGAAGTGGCAGGATCACAGACTCGAAGCTGTCAGCACGTCAGTTCCAGCCGGAGTTTGTTCCTGTGTCTCAGACGAGTAAGCCAGTGGCAGACACCGGAGCTCTGCGTGGTGGCATGGGAGCTGTTAGCTGGAGTCACCCTGGCGATAAACACAAATGGAAGCACTGCTCCTCCTCCTCCAGAGCACAGGGATGAGACAGGAGCAGGATGACTTGCAGCAGCTGCTGACTGTGACTGCTGGAGCTGGAGCTATGCTCCAAGGCACAAGCAGTCACTACAGCGATCTCTCCTTACCAGCTCTGTAAAGCAGCCGAGGTGAGCTCCTGTTTATGCAGTCCTGGGAGAGGACCTGCGGCCTGACACACTGAGGCAGCTGCATCTGTGACCTGTAGAATTTTTCAGCCCTTTTATATCTGCCTTCTGAAGAAACTGGTATTGCTTGCCAGGAGAGGTAGGATATAGGACCAGAGAAACTAATCTTTTGATGCAGTTTGGAAAACTTCCTGATTCTAGAAAAACCTAAGCACTAGAGCCTGAAATAACTTCAAACATGGGACACTGTACAGACTACCCAGGTTTTTGAAGCATTTTCCTTTAATGGTGTGAGGCATTTACACAGTATGAACATTTTTGAAAGAGAACAGGCTACTTTATGACAAGTGAATGATGCATGGAAGCATCTTATCCTCGCAGTCATGGCAGAATCCTATTGATAATTCCTCATCTAGGGAGTCTGGGAGCTCATATCTCTCATCTCTAGTGGGAGTTCTGTGTAGTTATGAACTTTTTGTAATTTTTATTGTCACTAAAGGCCCTAGACCCCAAGGTGGAAGCTTAAATCAAAAGCATATTTTTCTTCATTTCATGTCCATCTGTGTCCCAATAGTGAGGATTTGCTCAGGCCCTGCAGAATCAGACTCTTAATCCCTTGCCCTCATGTTAACTTTTGACGCCATGTCCTGATTGGGCTGCTGCCAGGAGTAGCCTTTCTATAATCCCAGCTGCAATCATTATTTGTGTCACCCCTTCTCCCCAGGGGCTAATGGAAGGGAGCAACAAGGCACGTATGTGCACTGTGTGAAGAAACAGATGCTGTTTTGCTCCTGTTCAGCTCCCTGGTGCCTGTTTTCGATTCCATTGTGTTTAAATACAAGTACAATAGGTAATAACTTTGTTCCATGCATTGTCCTCCTGAAGGGACAACATGGAGGGATTGGCTGGGTGGGGAGTTAATCCCATCTTTTTCTGAGCCAATTGATGCAATTTGTTCTGTCCAGTGCTGGGTAACTCCCCAGCAGTAGAAACCTCTCACTTAGAAGTAACAACAGTCTGAACCTCGGTGTGCTTCTGCTTCCCTCCCAGAGCAGCCTCAGTTCGCTTGGCACTGGTGATGGTGCTGAAGAAGTGCTCCTGCAGCAAAGTTCATAGTCAGACTTCAGCTCATAGAAGGTGGTGTAGCCTCTGTTGCAGCAACACATTTGCTAAATAAGGTTAAAGCTCTGCCTGGCTGTATAGCTCCTGTGAGTGCTGCCAGCCAGGGGTGAGCTCTGCTGCTGATGTTACAGCAGCAGCAGCAGCAAACCTACCCAGGTGTATTTGATTTGTGTAGCAAGGTTTTGGTAGTGGTGGGGGGCTACAGCAGTGGCTCCTGTGAGAAGCTGCCAGAAGCTTCCCCCATGTCCAACAAAGCCAATGCCAGATGGCTCCAACATGGACCCACTGCTGGGCAAGGCTGAGCCCATCAGTCCAGGTGGTAGCACCTCTGGGATAACAGATTTAAGAAGGGGCAAAAAAAAAGAGTAATAGCAGCTGTAAGACAGGAGTGAGAATATGGGAAAACAACAGCTCTAAATACCCCAAGGTCAGTGCAGAAGGAGGGGCAGGAGGTGCTCCAGGCACTGGAGCAGAGATCCCCCTGCAGCCCACAGTGAAGGCCATGGTGAGGCAGCTGTGCCCCTGCAGCCCACGGAGGTTCGCATGCTTGAAGAGATCCTCCTGCAGCCCATGGTGGATCCCATGCCAGAGCAAGTGGATGCCCAAAGCAGGCTGTGACCCCATGGGAAGACCATGCTGGAACAGGGTCCTGGCAGGACCTGTGGCTACATGGAGAGAGGAGCCCATGCTGGAGCAGGTTTGCTGGCAGGACTTGTGACACCACAGGGAACCTGCACTGCAGCAGCCTGTTGCTGAAGGACTGTGCCCCTTGTGAGAGACCCAGGCTGGAGCAGTTCAGGAAGAACTGCAGCCCATGGGAAGGATTGGAGAAGTTCATGGAGGACTGTCTCCCGTGGGAGGGACCCCATGCTGGAGCAGAGGAAGGATGTGAGGAGTCCTGCCCCAGAGGAGGAAGGAGCTCCAGAAACCATGTGTGGTGAACTGACCACAACCCCCATTCCCCATCCCCCTGTGCTGCTGGGTGGGGGGAGGTAGAGAATTCGGGAGTAAAGCAGAGCCCACGAAGAAGGAGTGGGAGGAATGTGTTTTAAGATTTGGTTTTATTTCTCATTATCTAATTGTGGTTTGATTAGTAATAAACTAATATACCCAAGTCGAGTCTGTTTTGCCCCGGACAGTAATTGTTGAGTGATGTCTCTCTGTTCTTATCTCAAACCATGAGCCTTTTGATACATTTTCTCTCTCCTGTCCAACTGGAGAAGGGAGTGATACAGCAGCTTTGGGGAGCACTTGGTGGGTACCAGCTTCAACCCACTCCACCAGGTCCCTTATCCTGCCTCCTCCCTAAGGATCTCCTGGCTAGAATGTAGCTTCCAGCAATCGTTTGACTCCATGCACTGAGTTTTTACAGGTAGGGTTGCTGCAAGGTTGCACTCTCCAATGAGGGTTCAACCAGGTGAGCCCAAGCTCCATGTGTGGGCAGGAAAATGCTTCCCCAGCCTAGCCTGGAGGGAGCAAGGCATCCTTGTAACCTGACTTAAGGTGTGAGGACTGAGACTCATTTTAATTACATGGTGAGTGGAAGTTAAGGAAGACTGTGCCTCTTCACCCTTTGTCTTGCCCTCTGAGCAAGTTGGCTGCTACAAGTGAGATTTCTCAAAGTGCCCAGCACCAATCATTTCCAAGTGGTTATCCAGTAGCAATTTTAACAACAGGCTGGAGGGGTGTGAGGGGATGAATGTTCTGGTCTGAGGTGCACTGATGATGGCACTGTTCTTTTTCTCTTCCTCTCTACCTTCAACCTCTACCCAGAGAAGACACACAGAGCATTATGTCATTGGCATCCTGGTTCAGGTGGAATGAGCCCCCAAACCGCATTTCCCAGAGGACCCCCACAGAAATGATGGTTGAAACGCTCATGATGGAGCTGAGCTGGCAGATCAAGCAGGCAGAGAAGCAGCAACGAGAGCGGGAGAACGAATACCGCAAGATGAAGACCGGGGTGGACTACGGCTGGCTGGTCAGCTACCCAAAGCAGGGCTATGACATCAGCCCTGGAGAACGGCTGCAGCTGGAGGATATGTGCACCAAAATACATCCTTCCTACTGTGGGCCTGTTATACTCAGGTACAGTAAAAAATGGGATGGTACAGACCTTTCCTTTCCCCTTTTCCTCTTTATGATGTAAGAGGACAGAATGAGAGTTGCTAGGACCAAGAGAACCAAAACTTGACATCCTGTATAGTAAGTCATGTTGGCATAGTGTCTTTGTGAAAGAAATCAAATGTTTTAAGTCAGTTTAACACAACATAATTTCCTCCAAGAAATTACTAAATGACATTTCCCTCTGACATTGGCTTGAGTACTTTATGCTCCCGAGTAGCCAGAGCAGCTTTACCTTGCCTGATGAACAGTTACCATCTCAGTATTGTGACGGCTTTTTTTTTTGCTTCAGACTGTAGAATCTTAGAGAAACCGATGTTTAAAGGGACCTCTAGAGGTATGTACTTCCACCTCCTACTTGGAGTAGGGCCACCTTCCAAGTTAGATCAGATTGCTTAGGGCCTCGTCCTGTCCATTGTTGAATATCTCTGAGAGTGGAGATTCCACAGCCTCTGAGCCTTTGGTGTTTACCCCCTCTCATTGGAGCCTTCATTCCTCAATTTAAACTTGAAGAAAATCCTTGCAGGAGATATACAAGAGGGCCCTCAGCCCTCACTGCATGTGCTGGCTCCTCTTTTCCCTTGAACAAATGGATCTATGGCTCCAGAACTGCAACTGTAAAAGGGTTGGAAATAGCTGGTCCTCTCTCTTACAGTGGGTGTAGCCAGGAAACAATGCCAAAATTACCTCTCTAGCCCCCATCTTCCCTGGGGCTGAACCTTGGAAGCAAGCTGGCACAGAGCCTTGGCTCCTGCAAAGGTTGCCATAGTGGCAGAAGCAGAGATTTGGGATCATTCAGTGACCAAGACCTCTCCAGTGAAAATTTGCTGGGAACAGCACCTGCCTTGTATTTGTATAACTCCAAGCTATGCTGTAAACAAGCCACTTCAAACCCTTGGGATTCAGAGCTATTTTTACCATCCCCAGGGCCACTGAGCAAGGTCTGTCTGGCAAACAGGTTATTTCCATGACAGCAGGCTTCGGTTGCTGGAGCTGGGAGGCCCCAAGGTTCATCCTCTTCAGGGAAGTATTAAGCTGAGCCATATACAACTTGCTGCTCTGTCTTTTTT
>VZRF01011311.1:376495-419963 GCA_013396875.1 Vireo altiloquus | reverse complement strand
TTTTTTTTTTTTTTTGGAATCGAGACAGATCATGCAAGAAGTGTGATTTCAGTGCAGCTTGTAATGGTTGTTCACTGTCGTTCAGGATTCAGCATACTGCCAGCAGAAGATAAATGTACTCAACAACGTTGGTGGACTCTGTGTGGGCATGATGGAAAAGGGCTGAAACCATCCTCTTAAAACTCCCTTACAAATTGCTGTTGTAGGGTGCTGTCATAAATTGTATTACACTATGATTCAAGAAGTGGCATGTTTTATAGAGCTTGCATGGTTAGCAGAACCACACTAAAAAAAAGAGGATTTCATAATCTTGTTGGTTCAATTCTGTGATTGAGAAGGGACTTTCACAGCCACAAAAATGGTGGAACTGGGTTGGGTCACACTTCTGGCTGATCTGAGTGATCAGTGGCATCAGTGTAAGGAGAGGAGCAAAGGACAAGGAAGCAAATCCGACAGTAGGGACAATTACACCACCTCAAATATAGCATCCAACTTACTGTGCCTTGGAACTGGGGGACTTTTGGAGCCACAAGTGGACCTTCTGTCCGTAATTGGCTGTTGTGTTTTTCTTTCAGTTGTTTACATTGTGAAGGCTTTTCTCATTTTGAACACATGTAAATTTTTAACATTTTGGCACTCCGTGTCAGAGTTCTACTCCTGAACTTACAACTCTGTTATAAAAAAACGTGTTTTGCTTGTCTTAAACTAGTATGTCCTAGTTTTATTCAATAACCCTTTCATTTTGTGTTGGGAATGTTAAGAGTTGACCCCTCTTCTTTTCTACCTTACTGAGAGCTCTGTGATTCCTTGGAATTTTCATTGCTGATGAGGAAACAAAGGAAAAGAATGGGGCTTGCCATGTTAGGAGGTGAAATGTACAGGAGAAAGAAAGGAAGAGCATGCAATTTAACTGAAAGACAGCCAAAATTGGTTAAATTCTCTCATTGGAAAGTGAGATAAGATGGATTTTAGTAACTACCCTGAAATTCCTCAAGATGAGTATAACAGGAATGCAATGAAACCACCACATTTCCAGTGAAGTACTTTAATAACAAGATCATTGCAGTGCTGATGTTTCCTATCGAGTCCTCTGTGACTTCCTAATATGTAGCAGCTTTTAGAAAAATCTTCCACCAAAAAAAATCTATGAGTTTGCACTGGGAAATTCAAATGTAGACCGTGTACCCTACTGACGTCCTTGGTTCTGACTGAAATAGTAAGCTTGATCCTCTCCCTTCCATTTTAGACACTTGAAGAGCTGAGGTCCTTTTTGAAGTCCTTTTTGCACTCAACAAGCACATAATTCTTAAATAACACAAGTAGCAAGCACAAGTAGCACTCTTGCAAGACTGCAGTTTGTTTTGTTTGTGTCATGCAAGGTCTCCTTCTTTGTGAGACTCTGAGTTCAGAGTCAAAGCCAGAACAAAACATTTTTATATGAGTTGTCAGAGATGTCACTTCATTCTCTAAGGGTCTAAATGATTATCCAAATCGTCCTTTTCTGTGGCTACAGGCTCATCTACTGAGAGGCAAAGTTTCTCTAAATTTCTTTCTTTAGATGTGGAGGAGGCTGGAAAGGAGCACTTCAAAAATGAAAGGGTTTTTTTCAGATCCAGATTGCCTATTTTGTATTTCGGGTCAATAGAAACTTCTCTTTGAGTCTCTTGGAATTCTGGAAGGATTCAAATACACTGCAAATAGAATCAGGTATCTGGAGACTCTGATTCACCTCATGCAAATAAAGCCATTGTATACAGGAGTAACTTAGCTTTAGGTTACTGGGTTAGAGATGGCTGACTATTTAAATTAAATCCTGGAGCCAGCTGAAGGAAATGACTGATTTTGGTGAAGCCTGTAGTACCTAACTGCCATGGTTAAACTGAACAAGTAGAATAATAGGTTGCCAATACAAAATGCTGGATATTTGCCATCTTTACTCAGAGCTTTAGCCCTAGTCAGAGCTAGTTAAAGTCTGCTTAATTTCTTTCAGTTTCAGCAAAAGTGAAACAGTTGGTTTCTGTCCTACTCTGCCCAGAGGGAAACCAAAAAACCCTAGTATGGAAATGTAAACCTGCCTTTTGGTGATCTGAGTTGTTATCAAGATCACAGGCTAAGGACTGTAATTTTCTAAGGATTGCATACAGCTGAAGGGACCTTCCTAGTAAGCTTGAATGTGAGACAAATGCCTAAACTCAGAAATGGATTTATTTACAATTACAAGCTTAAGTTTGAGGTGATGTGACATGAATGTTGCAATTAGTGTGAACACTGTAACTCTCTGGGAGTCAAGGAGCCTTCTCTAGCAAAGCTGTTCATAGCTTTACCCTATAACCAGAATTACTGCTCAAAATATAGATTCAGGAGTCAGCAGCTAATTATTAGCACTAAGCAACCCCATGTTTTCTTTGAATGACTAAATCTACTTAGAGCTCCCTGTTCAGACGGGCACTCGGGAATACCCTGAACTATAAGCACATTGTTTAAGTCCATGGACTCCCATTGGATTTAACAGGTCTTTAAAGTTCAGGCTGTGCTTAGGGAACCTACTGCACAGGGGACCTACAGAATAACACAGGCAGGTGACAGCGCTTTAAAAAGCAATGCCAGTATGAGCCAAGCACGGCCAGATTCTTAAAATCTAACAGCCCTGTAAAGCAATGGAAGGGTCACAATTTAAAGAACAAGTTTGTTTGATCTGTAGTTAAAACGCTGCCTGGACTGGGGAATGTATCATCCCATTGTATGCCTATGCATCCTCCCCAGGCTTCTGTGCCGGTTCAAGGTGAGTTTTGTTGGTAGTCACGTCTCGGACTGCACGACCTGCATGAGGTGTTCCAGGATAGCTACCAGCAGTTCCATAGCTTGAGCCACAAATAAGACAGTTAGGTCTGCTTTCATGATGAGTAAGAAAACCCTGTTGAGGCGTTTCTACACATGGTTGTGCAGTTGGCTAGCTTGGAACGATCCCATGCAAAAGCAAAAGGGTGTTAACCTGTGCTAGGAGGTGAGCCTTGTGCAATTCTGTGTTCTTAACTCCACTGAGCAGCTTTGTGTGGAGTTTGTTTCCCAAGATAAAAACCCATATTCCTTGATTCCAGTGGTTTTCTGTTTTAATATACTGGGTGTTCTGTGCTCATTTTGGAATGCTGGATCATCCAGCACATCAACCGGTGTTCACTGATATCTGGAGAAAATGGCTTTGGTTATGTGTAGGTGCCTGCAGCAAAAACATCATCTTTTTCTGATACACAGATTGGTTTAGCTGGAGCTCAGCCCTAATAACCTGTCCATCTTTTGTGTTGAGAAATATTTGTGGTGTGCACACCTTTTGGACTTCCTACATGAGCTGTCCCTTACATTAATGTGCTGATACTGAAGTTAAGTGGGCATTAATAAAGGGGTGAAGTTAGTTCATCCTGTTAGGGGAGAGAAAAGGGTCCTCTTTCCCTTCTCTATCAGAATGAGGGTGGCTTTTCACTGTGTTGACTGGCAGACAGTTTTTTGGATTGCTTTCTCTTTGTTTATTAGACCCACTCAAATCCATACAAAATAGTTTTGGTGTTGATCCTGAAAAGTTAGAGGCAAATCTTAACAGCAGAGTTCATTCAACTAAGCTAAGAAGAGTGCAAACAGGCAGATAGCTGTGAAGGTGGAAAGTTACCCTGATTTCAGAAACCTATTTCAGCTGGATGGGTTGGGAGTGTTATCAACAACACAGGGCACTAGCATTAGAGCTCTCTGCTCAGGGGGTATATTTGCTGTCACATCATCCATTTTCCCTCTTGTTCCCAGAGCCAGGCACTGGCCCAGTATGTGCTGCTCCCTGCTCTGGAGCCACAATCCAGCAGTATGACACACAACCTCTGAAAGTGGAGGCAGTGATGAGGCCTTTTGGCTGCACAATTGCCAATACAAAAGAGGAGGATGTACTGATATATATATATATATATATAAAATATGACAGTGCCTCTTTAAAACACACATAGAGATAAAATAACGGAATGACTCATTTCAGTTCACCTCTGCAATAGAAACCCTCTGAAGCTGCTTTCCCTGGTATAATAATAAGAATGTTATGAAGACTTGAGTTTCTGTGGATTCACCTGTCTATGCTTCAAATAGGATAAAAGGAAAATTGTATTTATTGTGAAAACTGTATTTTGGGCTCTTTGATAATGTGACAGAAGTGCCTCCTCAGAAGGCAGAAAGGAAGTTTGAAATGTCCAGCAAATCCCTGTTCCTGCTGTTGTCTGCTAACTCTCAGCAAGAGATGGTCTCTTGCTCTTCCAGGCTCTGCACAATTCAGTTTAGCACCACTGTGTCAGTACTTAAATACCAGCACAAACTACAGCACCTTACAGGCTTTTTGCATCCAAATGTTAAAAGTTTAGATGTTTGGGTTTTTTTTTGGGGGGGGAGGGGGGAGGAAGGAGGAGGATTAAGAACTCATCCAAAGCAACTGAAACAGTTAAGGAACATTTTGGTGACTTTGGAAGGTTTTGTATCAAACTGCTCTGGCGCTTCTGCTGACAGGGAGTTCCCTGAGGAAGCAACACTGGTGACTCCTCAACAGTACATGTAGCTGCCAGTACTTGTTGGGAGAGAAATATCTGGGATACAGTAGGATGTCAAGATGTGTGTCAAATTTCAGGCCTCCACAGTCAGAGGCAAAATACATAAATGTACAAAAAGTCTTTCTGGTTTCTCTTTGGCTTATTGGCTCTGTCCTTATTACCTTGGGTATCCTTTAGCATACCATTAAGTGGTGCAATTCCATATATGAGTCTTGGGAGTGGATCCCACACTCTCCAGGCTGGGGACAATTCACCCAACAAGGTGTCAGGAATGTTCTGTTCTCTTCACTGCCCAGCCAGTGGCCCATTCAGTGGCTTCAAGTAAACTATTCTGCCCTGCATCTTCCTCACCTGCAAAATAAACAGGGGTGATTCTTCACTTCCTTGGTATTTAGCTAGCCTAATGAATTTCAAAAAACTCCATTTTGAGCTCATTGCTGAGAAGGCACTGAAGTAATTCAGAGTTATCTAATTGCATACAGCATCATGCTGCAAACCAAGATGTTTTCAGCTGAGCCAGTCCATTATCTTACAGAAATCCACAGGAAGATGAAATACCACTGCACTGAAAGTTAAATATTGGAATACTACCAAACAAAGTGACTGGATTTTCCTTTGTCTAGAGGCCATTGGGTAATGCTATGGGGAACAAGAACTGGAAACAGGAAGTCTAGTGGGGCTTTCCCTGGTCTACCCTAGGCTTCTGGTAATCTGCAGTTCAGGGACTACCTTGAGAAAGGATGTGCATTTGGACAATCATGTTTAATCAGCAGTGCTGGGGACATTTTCTACAAACTTGCCCAAGAATTTTGTTTCTTAAGCTATTGATAGCATGGAGTTCTGGTTTAATAGGTGTTGTGCGAAAAGAGGATTTCCTTCTGTTTCCAACTTTCCTTCCAGCTTTCTTTGGTTCTCCCTGTTATTTCTTGTGATTCTAAGAAACAGTGATTCATTGCTTCCTTACATCCCCTGGCTTTCTTGTGATTTTGGGGACCTTGGGCAGATCTTCATGGCCCCTCCCTGTTGTTGTTCCCTTCAGTCCAGGGAGTCCCATTTAGCAGGAAATTGCAAGTTCCAGGCCTAGCGCAGCGATTTGGCAACAATCTGCAATTTGATGTTTTTAATCAAACCTGTGCCTTGACTGTGCTTCCAGGTTCCGGCAAGTTGTTGCTGAGTACGAACCAGAAGCGCAGGAAGTATCTCAGCTCTTCCGCTCCATCCTGCAGGAAGCTGCTGAGAAGATCAAAGAGGAGGAAGAGGCCAAGAAGCTTGCAAGGCAATGGAACACAAGGAACAGAACCAGCATCTCCTTAGCAACATTTAAATCTCGGTCCAGGATTTCCCCATTCATGAGTGACATCAAGACCATCTCTGAGGATGTGGAACGGGGCACCCAGCCCAACAGGAGGGTTTGGAGCATGCCAGAATTTCGGAACACCAAGGATTTCTGACTCTATACTGAATAAGGTTTTTAGACACTGATCTTTCGAAATCCCAGTTAACCCTTTTTTAACTCTACTCTTTCTTCTTTTTTTCATCTTTCTTTTCCTGGCTGTCTCTGTCTTGGAAGCTGTGTCTATAGTAACCTCTGCTGATGCCTGCAGTCTGTGACACCATTTATTACCAAACATGGTGGCCTTTCCTTTAACTCAGTAGCTATTCAGTAACCTTAAGGGCAAGGTTCACTTACTATCTCATTTTTATTACCGCTTTCTTGTGGAAAATGAATTAGTTTTGCTATGTCTGTCTTCTCCCTTTCCCCTCCAAACTGGACATAGTTATCTATAAAAACTTTTGGCTCAAGCTACTGAGAGCTGCTGGCTGGACCAATCTTGCTGAAAGCAAGACAGCCACTTAAATGAGTGAGGCTTGCAAGATCAGGCTTGTGAGTTAAAGCTAGTATCTGATTTGGAACTGAACTTTCTTCTCCAACTAATAGCCTTCCTCAGTGCTACAACAAACTTCACAGCTAACCTCAGCACTGCTCTTGATCTGCTCTTTTGCTGACAGTTCACAATCCAACCTGAGTAGAAACAGACCCAAGCTTTTTGAGATTAAAGCCCAATCATGTTCTACAACAACCAGTTTATGCATGTTCAGATTTCTTGGGTATTTTCTCTTTTGTGCAGGCAAAACCCCCTGAACCTTGCACCTGCAGAGTAGATAGAAATTTATCAACTTGCTGTGTAGATACACAGGTGGATACCTCAGTGCTGTGTCAAGTGCTGTTCTGGGGCCTCAATGCTCTGTATTGCTGAGGTAAGTGCTCCACCCCAAACCCCAGAAATAAATCAGTGGTCTGAAATTAATGTTTATGGCCAAGCCTGAAAGAGTGCTGAAGTAGAGTATGCATGTAAAGGGAAGAGTGAAGGGACTCAGCATTCATCTCCAGGGCTCTCTGAACAGTATAGATCGTCTAAACGTTTTGCTGCTCTGAGTGACTGAAGGGCTCTGGCAGATGAGGGTTCTGCTGAGACCTTGAAGAGACAGGAAAGTGCCACTAAGGAAAAGCTACTAAGGCCCTCACTCAGCATCTGTAGGGAGAGCTCTCACCAGCAAAGGGAACAGTAGGGCACGCTGTGAAAGTCAAGTGTCCTGTAGAGAACCCAAGGGCTAGGATGCTTTGTGGTGACCAACGGGATATAGGGAACAAAGACAGGGGTTTGCCTGTATGACTGGCTTTTGGGGAATCATCCCAGTGGGGTACAGCCTCCTGGAGGACCCTGTAGCTTTGTTGTTCGTTTGTCTGTTTCCAGCTATTTTCCCCTGGGGATCTTTGCAACAGCATGTGGGTTCTAAAGCCAAGATTAAAACCCTTTGAAGCTGTGCCAACTCTGGGAAGAATTCCAGTACTTTAAATCTATCCTAGACTAGAAATGTGCAGTTTCTTCCAGAGATGGAGGAAGGCAGCATAAAACAAAGATCAAGATCAAACCCCTAAGAGCTCTCTGAGACTGTGGGATTCTGGCTCTTCCTCTCTCCCCTCTGGGCTATGTAAGATTGAAGACAAGGCTTTCTTACTAGCACCAGGCTGCAGCTTCTATCCCTTGGTAAACATTGCTGCCAGCAACCCTCCTAGGGATGGAAAGCAGCTCACTTTTAATCAAAAAGTCAGGGCTTCCAAATACAGCATCCAGTTTGGGACAGGCTATTTCAACTCTAAGTCAATGAGGGAGAGTTTAAAGCCTTCCGACAATCAGCTTAGTGTTTTTCAGCCATATGTCCTTGTGAAGTAATGTGATTGCGTATATGAAGTAAAAACAAAGGCTTGACATACTTAGCATAGCCTTAGCTGCCTAGAAGATGTAGGATCTCTAGCAAGGGGTCACCACAATTTGGAGAAAAAATTATTGTTTGGAAAAGGGTCAGCCATTTTTTGAATATATTTGCAAGCCACTGCATGGTACTGAAGGCTGAGACGAGTTCATGAATTTCATGCTGCAGCTCTGTATTCATTTTATCTGCGCTTCTGTTCTGTTTGATACCTTCAGTATTGACTGTATTGATGCGATGTTTGATGGACTGCTGGGAGGCACGGGACGTTCTGACACACTGCCACAAAGCTCTTTGTTACAGTACAGTGTCAGTAGTGTCAGCTCACTCTTTCTTAAGGAGAATCAGCAGTAAGTAACTTCCCTGCAGCAATGTAGAAAGCCAAGGAAATCACTGAAGGGTGTTCACACTATCACAGCAGCCTGTGATCGTGCTGTGCCCTTCATTAACAACTTCCAGCTGGCAGACACCATTCTCCTGCAACAGCCAGCAAGGGAGACAGATCTGACCTTTGGTCAAAGCCCTGCATGTTATGTAAGCCAGGCTGTGGTAGTGCTGGTGACAGCTGTTTTGCCTCAACTTACCTATCATTTCTAATTCCACAATAAAATGTAATCCAAACTCTTAAACAGTATCACTCTCCCTGTATTTCTGCAGGTTACACTGGGCTCACAGTAGGGTCTGATGATACAGGGATATTCAGATACCAAGCTATCAGAGTTCTATTCTTATTCCATGCTATCTAGTACTCTTAGAGGGGTAGAAGTAGTTTGCCTGTAGCCAGCTGCTTGGAGACTGACTGTGAGCTCCTGCACTGTGCATGCACCAGCAGGAATTGAAGCAGAGCTGGGAGGTGATCAGGATGCACGATTGCTGCACTGCTCGTGGTGCTCATTTTTCTTGGAAATGCTGTAGACTGAACCTTAAACGATTCTTTGGTCCCAGCATGCAGCAACAACTGCCCATTCATGTTTACCTTGTCCTAATTCCACTTTTGGTGTGGCTAAATTAGTTCAGTTTGTTCAGTTCAATTGCTCAGTTCAAACGAGGAGCATGAAACTCCTCACTGTCCTCACCTACTGTGCTATGGTCTGTGGCACTGGGCACACACAGCAGGCAAACCAGATTGCTTCTGGCTAAAGGCAACCCAAATGATCCATTCCAAGTGGCTCACAGACCACAAATCTGGACTAAGGGTGGTCTGAAGTAAACTCTCATGAAACTTGTGTAGTGTGAAGATCAGGCCCTCACTGGTAACTGTCTGACTCTACAGCTCTGCTCCTCCTGGGACATAGTGTAGAAAAACAAAGAAACAAAACCTTTTCTGCATGGCCTTGATGAGACCCTCTGATCCGTTTTTAGCACGTCCTGAAAGCTAGTCCTGTGTCTTAATTCTTTAAGGAGAATAAAATGTTACCAAGCAGCACATCATTGCTAACAAACAGAAGTGAACCGAACAAGAATCCTCAAACATTCTCTCAGAACTGAGCAAGGATTTTGCTATCAGCTCAGAGCACAGTTGTTGCCCCGCTGCTGATAGTGTTGTGTTGCCCAAAGGACATTGTCACACTCAGGAAAAAGCAGTCTTAGACTTGCTATACCTTCTAATAAATAATGGCAGCAGCTCAGCAGCACTGCTCAGCTCCCTGGGGCTGGCACTACTCTCCTGAGGGAGGCTGTGCAGCCCTGCACCTGTGGCTTCTAGAGATGAGCCTGGCCACAGGCTGTGTCAGCCAGAAAGGATGTGCAGGCAGGAGCTGAGGTTCTTCACCCACATCAGCACAGAGTTCAGGCAGCTGTCATGCCATGGGGAATTGGAGCAAGCTCTGAGGAAAATACCTGTCTGCTGACACTGCACTGTTTATACACTTCATCACGGAACCTTGGAAAATTAGAGCAAAGCTGTGGAATATAAACTAATTTATTTGTACTTGCTGTCTTTAATTAAAGATCTCCTGAAATATAATCTGTCTATATCTAGCCAAACACAACAGCTGTTCCACTGCCCTACTGTGTATGTATCAAAGGAGGAAGGCAAGAATGGTAAAGGCACTTGATCTAAACAAAAAAACCTCCACCCTCTGTCTACAGGCTACAAATGCAATTGCCCACCTTCTATCTTGCGATCTCTACAATCAGATCCCAAGATAGAAGGTGATAAATAACCAGGATTAAGCAATTGCAAAGGTCTGAAATTCTCTGAAGCTATATGGTCTGCAGATAGAACCTTGAATTGAAGTCTCCATCAATGTGCTTCCAAGCACGTCTTACATTAACCAGTATTACCACAAAATGAGATGATATGAGAGACAAAATGGATGTTTTGTCTCCAGATACTTTTGAGTCACTCTGTTGATTCCATACCTGATCCTGTGTACTGGAACACTTTAATATCAGCAGATGGCCCCAGATGGCTCAGGGCTCCCTTTGCTAAGCATCATATATACAAAGCATGCGTTTAACAAAAAGGAACCATTTTTTTCCCCACATGAAGCATTACTGAAGCATGAATTCCATTGCTTAGAACATTCTGCACATCAGACAGATGACTGGTTCCAAAAGGGGACTGTGTGAGTACAGGGGGTTAGTAAACCACAGTGCTCTAGATGCAGCCTGTAGCACAGGGCTTAAGCTACTCCTTGCCAGAAGCTGTAGACAAGCAAATCTGTGTTGTTGCTTACACTGCTTCCCCCAGACACTGCTATAGGCCTTTCCCAGATGGAAAACTACAGACAGTTTGACCGAATGCCTACTCTCATATTCCTGTGCTCTGCTACACCTCCCTGCTAAAGGACGTGGTACTGTAGTTTTGCCCAAAAAGCATTCTGAGAAGAACTGGACTGCATCAGTCACAGCCTTTTTGGCTGTGCTCTGCAATAGAGGAAGGGCCATTAGGCCTCCCTCGGTTCCACCCACCTGTACCAGGCAGAGACATCGTAATTTCAGTGCCTGCCTTTCCCTGGTACTGCTGTCCATGTATGAGCTGTCGGCACAAGGGACCTCTTGTTCCCTCAGCATGGTCAGACAAGCCATGCCTCATGGCTTACAGCAGAAAGATGCTCTGCTGGCCCTGAACGCTGGGACTTGGGCCCAGGTCTTCCAACAACTACCATGTATTTTCTGTGCATTTGCTGTGCAAAGGTATTCTCAGACTAAGGGAAAACCCCTACAGGATGAGATCTTAATAAACCTGACAGAAAGGTGAGAAAGAGGCCTGCAAGAATACAGTGTACACGTCATAAAATGATAAATTTTTGGGGTCCTGGCTAGGATTATCCCACAGATTATAGCATCTCACCTCCATATTTTAGCTACAGACACATGTTGCCTCTACGAAATACATGTATCTGACCCAAGAGCAGAGACACCAAAGTGGGGGAAAGAGCTTCTGTGTTTCTGACATCAGCATATCTGCTCCCAGAATGTAATTACTATTACATCTGTTTAGTGTGCACAAAGCTGTATCCTCAGAGGCCTCTGTCAGGTCACAGTCCATGTGCAGTACTTTTTCCAACCTTATTCGCTCCAGTGTCAGGTTGCCTAAAGCAACAGATTGCACTTAATTTGTTCTGAAGACTATTTAAATAACCAGATGTGTTATGAAGCAGTGACAGTGAAATATTTCTTATGTTGGTGAGTTTTCTTTCTGTATTCTGGCACTGGTATTTAGGAGATGGAGAAGAGCAGAGTGCACTTTCTGAAGAACTCAGCAGCCCCAGGTAGGGTGGTGGCACCTTCCAGGCCCCTGCTGGCTCTCAGCCACCTGCTCCTGTTGCATTCAGCTACTGAGAAGTTAAAGGCTTCCTGCTGCCTTTGGCACACAGGCACCAGCAGAAGAGACTATTGTCTGTCCTCAGCACAGCCAACGGCAAGAAAGGAACAAAGACTGGATTAAATTCATAGGACAGCAGTAACACATGTTCCCCATAAACAACCGTAATTAGGTATTTGCGGGCTAATTATAGGGTTTCAGAATAAGAAAGTGCAAAGCCAATGTCCAAAGGTTAAAAAAAAAAAAAAATTTCTGTGACATTCCAGCTGGACAGCAATGCCATCTACCGGCAGATATTCCAACATCGACCAACCAGGAAACAGACAGCAGCTCCCTAACCAGGCCTCTCCTGACAAATGCAAATTCCTCCCTCTCATACCACTGTTCTGTCACCCCTAGAGCAGCTCACAAATGGGGAGCAAAACAACCACAAGTGATGTTCAGTGCCTGAGTGGAAGATGGCACCAGTGGCCAGCATGCTGGCATGGGAACAGCTGCCAGCATAAACATTGTGCCTCTCAGGCTGGGTAGTGATGATGATCTTCATGCTGCTCCAAAGGGCTCTCCATAGACCCCTGAGCACCATGCCCTGCTCATCCCCCAGACAGCACTACATGAGTCATATTCCTGAAGCACAATTTAAGACCGAAATTGAACAGGCAGGGGAAAAAAACCATCTGTTGTCAACAGGCAAATAAATCACAATCTTTGCAGTGGACAGTAGCTTTGATTATTAATTTTGCCCAGATGGAACTAGGTAGCTGGGTGCTTGCCAGTAATTTTAAGAAGCAGCTCCTCAAAAATGCATCACTCTACAGCCTCAAATATAACTAAGTGCAAACTGGAGGATTCTCAGGTGTGCCCAGGACCTCATTCCTTCAGGGAAACCCACTATGAGATAAAATCCAGCCATTCCATGGAGTTCTCAAGTGACTCCAAGTGGAGCTCCCAATCCTAAGTGTTGAACCAGAACTTTGGAAACTTATTTCTAAATACACACAGCAAAGACCCTGAGGAGTGTGTTTAACACATGAAAGGACATCAGAGCTCCACCAGCCATCAAGGCCCTTATCCACACCAGGAGAGGCTCAGCAGGTGACCCCAGGGCAAGTCACCCCAGCCTCTCTGACCTCTGCTCTTCCCCTGTGTGTAGAGCTCACTCAGTTTTTCCTGCTGCAGAGGATGACTGGGAAACTCATACATTCCTGCAGCATAAAACCCCAAATACATCCAAACTGCACGACTTGCCTGAGTTTAATCATACTGAATATTGAACTGCTACCAAAGTGGCAGGCCCTGCTCAGCTCTGCAGGATGAGACACCTTAATTCCACAGAGCCAGGTACTTCCAAGTCAAAGTGGTATTTATAAATATTTCCTCAGCTCTTCATCTCTGCTACGTTTTTGTGTGGGCAAAAGAGTGAAGTTCAAGCCAACTGTAAAGGAAATGAGTAACAAATGATTGCACTGCCCACAAGACCTGGCTGGGATAGAATACTTTAAACAGTGCCAAGGAAGATGGGCATGGCAGCAGCAGCTCAGAGAATGTATTCTTCCCCTCCTTCCCACGACAGTGACTTCTGTTTCTGAGAATTCTGCTGCTAAAAAAATTCAGCTGAGTTCTGCATGATTCTCAGAATGGCAAATGGTACAGGAACACAGAAAGTGAGTGTGGTAGGGAAGACTGTCACACACACACACACACACAGACACAGACACAGACACACTCACACAAAAAGCAGGTTTCACATCTGAAAGACTTCTATTATTCAGCATTTTAGGAAGAATCTCAACTTTTCCAGTCAGTTAAGCTACTGCAGCCCCTGCCTCATCACCTGACCTCTGCCCCACTCCATGACTTCTGATAGCAGCAGTCTCCCTCCATCACCACTTCACAGTTTTTCCACTGCTCTATTGTTCCAGCCTTCACCTCCACCCACAACATGCACTTTTTGGTAGACCTGGTAGCAAGTCTCTCTATCAGCCATATGTGTATCAGGTTACCATCCCACGCTGCTTAACAGTTCCCTCATGCAAATTTCTCAACCTGATTTTCACCACATTCTTACTGTTGAAACCTTCTCATCTGGTTCAGTCTGTGGTGCAGCTGCCACAACAGGGATTTGAAGCAGTATTAAGAAGCTATGCTTTAGTGAAAAGGTCAGTAAAATGAACTTCTGCCCTGAGGGTGCAAGGCAATTATTCTGGCTGTAAGGGCCTGTGCTCACTAGGGAGGGCTGCAATCTGTTGGCCTTTTCCTGACAGCAGACTTAACAGGATCTCAGTGCTCATGAGGAAAGATGGAGAAGGGAAGGATGCAACATGACTCAAACCTCTTTAGAAACTTGACAATCTACATGGAGATGGGAGGGACAGTAAAGGAGGCTTATAAAAGCAGCAACTGCTGGGAAGTTTCAGAGAGCACTTGGAACTGACTGTGGAGAGAACAGAGCAGAATCACTGCCACAGAGTTTACACAGCTTGGCTTTCTAGAAGAAATAACTTAGAAGTAAATCCTGGCATAGAACTAATTTAAAGCATCACCAAAGCATACTCAGCATGTCAAAAAAAAAAAAAACCAGAAAATTTCTCTGTCCTGAACACACACCAAAAGAAAAAGGTCTGTTTGTTTTTTAAGAAGAAATAGTTTGACTCATTTTTGTACCATGAGATTCGCTGGCTACCAAAACCCTAAAAGAACAGTCCACATCATATTGCTAAAGGCCTTTTCCTTTTCCATACTAACGTGGAACAGGGCACGAGTTTCTATGATTTTGACCAAGGCAACAAAAAGCAAATTATTTAAACTAAGTATGAACATTCCAACCAATGCAGTTATTTAAAACTGCGATCTCTGGGTTTCCTGTTCCTATTTTCTTTCCATCTTCCAAATTTCTACTCCCTACCCTGCACCAAGTTTTCAGAAATTACACTATCTTTACATAAAATATAACCTAGGGCATGGGAAGGATGTTAAGTGTCTTCTATGAGCTTGTTTGGGATTAACCTTATGCAAAGTCCAGAGACAAAAGCTGCTTATCCGGGCAAGATGCTTTGACATCACTAGCTAGAAAATACCAAAGTAGCATAAATCAAAGCATAATCCCCCTTAAAAAGAAGGGGTTTTCTTGTTTGTTTGGTTTTTTCCCCCTACTGACATTTCAGAACAGTGCTTTCAAAAAACCCCTTTCCATTGTCAGATTGAAAGTCAAGGAAACACCATTTCTTACCTATGTTTTTCCAAGTTTTATGTTCATAAGGATGTAAGGAGTTGCTCTGATGGATCAGGGCTTTAGTCTCTAAAGAGTTACATCTCTGCAACAACTACAAAATGCTTCACAACAAAAGAAAACTAGGGAAAGGAGAGGATTCTAGCACCTTCAGAGGGTTTCACACATCAAAACAGTTACAAAACTATCCCTTGAGCAATGGTACAAATCTTCAGGTTTACTTCAAAACACCATAGCAGACACACACACAGTTTTCCATTTGCTCTTTAATGAACTCTCCCCACTCTGACTGCTGTACACTTGATGTTCATCTTGTCTAAGTCAACTCCCCTCGAGTCATTCCTTCAGGCATTCCTAAACTGTAGGAAACCTGCTTCACAAGCGATTCAAATGGAACTCCCACAGCAGAGTTATGTACAGAGGGGCCCACTGGGCAACCAAGAGCCAAGGTCTGGAAGGAAGAGTGCAGGCACTGAGCAAATTATCACAGCTGGCACACCCACAAGCTGTGCTGGGCTCCGGGTGCCTGTCTATACCTGTCTCATCTCACAGTGCACTGTCAACAGACCTGTAAAGTCACTGCCACTGCCTGCCTCAACACCATTCCACAGCTCTTTCTCCATCAGACTAAGGTATGTCCATGGTGTGTGTCTTGCTGCACTTTGAACAGAGAAAGATTGGATACTTGGCTCACAGGATCAGAAAAGCAGGCCAGAACTCCGGAGCTTTTAGTTTAGGAACTGCAACTCCAGGTGTGGGGGCTAAACTATCTATTGTGAGCCGAACAACTGATTCAGATAAACAAACAAAACCAGAGACCTTTCCTGCTTCTATTTTAGGATAAAAATAATTTGCTACCATTTTTGCTCTAGAGTATTTTGCTGTTAAACTTTCTAATGAGAGAGAGCAATAAACTGTCCAGAGAAACATTGCATCTCAAATTCTGAAAGAAAATTACATTCAGTGAATGAACTTTCAAAAAAAAAATCATTTATGTAAAAGGATGTTCTATTTACAAAGGTCGATTTGCTCTTTAAGATAAGCATAACCACTACCAGAAAAAAGTATACATAAAAGAAACACCTCACTTTTCAAATAGACATTTACAAATACTCTGCTTAAACTACTAGAAAAATTAAGACACTTGAAATCAAGAGTGCATTCTGCATGCAGTTAGGATAGAAATTACATTACTGGACTTCAGTGTGTCATGTCTCATCATTGTGAATACACCTGGGCTTTTCCAAAACACCACAGCCTGGCTATTACCTTAGGATCTCAAAAGGAGGACATGGATCTCCATTAACAAGTTATTAGCTACTCTTCGTTTCGCCATTAAAAAAGGACATCCCAACTGTCTTCTCCATAGGAGGGTCTGGTCTTGTCCAACTTGGTGTCCTTTTCCCTGAGTTTCCCTTTAGTGTTTTGCTAGGATGATGGATGGCTTGGTACATCTACCGGGTCCTTGGTGAGCACTCTTCCCGTTACAAGGCAGAGTTCAGAAATTCCAGGAGCTGAGCACGGTTCCGGTCCCTCTGGAGAGCAGAGAAGCAGAGGCAGTGATTGAACAGACCTGCACGCAGTGGAGCAAGGCCACAGATCCCTGTTTTCTGTGGGATTTTCCCATCCCAAAGCAAGTGCCATTGACACAGCTGGGTCTAACCAGCTAGCAGTGAGGCGTGGGTGCCCAGGGGAAGTGCCAGGCAATGGGTACTGGGGAGACAAGCTGTCACTGTCATTATTCCATGAGACATTTCCTAAGTGGCTCCCTGCAGAGGCTCTGCTGGGTTGTCATCATGCAGCTCACAGCCTGCCCAGGAGGGAACTCACAAGCACAGCAGATGCTCCTCTCTGGTGTCTGAGGCATCTTTCACTGTACTCACACCAAGTCCTGTGCTTTGGGAAGTATATTTTTTTTCCTATGCATAAACAGCAGCTTGCAGCATAAGAGAACCCCGAATTTAGGTTCTTTCTTCACATAAGAGATGGGCCAACCAGTCAATTCCAGTGTTTTTTACAAAAAATTACGAATCTTTAAATATTGCAAGGAGTGGATGTTGTTCAATTCAACAAGATCACAGGCACCAATTAAAAAAGGACCAATATAAAATATTTAACATCAAGTATCATAACAATCAGGTTACTGGAACAGAAGTAGCAAGCATTCAGCATAATTTAACACACACTTTGGTGCCACAGAGAGAAGATAATGTGTTTTCAGTCAAATTTAACTCAGAATGCTCAGAGCTGCTTTGGCAGCTGTAGAATGAACTGCTAGGGCTGAACCAGAATCTGCCAAGCCGAATACCTCAAGGAAGTAACACTTCCTAATCAGTACCAGAGCCCTCTGCAGGTCACCCTAAGGTGTGGAAAGTGTTGGAAAGAGTGAAGGTATTACTTAAGTGCCGAGTCCAAACATCCATAGCAATAGCACACAACACGATTCATGATACTTATTTCCCTGGGTATCTCAGCAAAAACATTTGACTGCTTTGAGAAAATGCAGGAGCAATTTCTAATTTCTGTACCATTTAAGTGGTCCTAATAATACTACTGGGTTTTTTTAAATTCCTCTCTAAATAAAGGGTAGTCCTGCACGTGTTAGAAAAACACAGCAAAGCAGCAATTACAATAACTGATCACAAGAGACTGATAGAAGATGAGTACAATTAAAAGCAGTGTAACAAAAAGCTACAAATTGGCTAATGATTAGAGGGTGAAATTCTAAGGACCTGCACAAGCATCCTTTGGTTTATCTGCTCATGACTGAGTATGCCAAGCCCCTCATAATATAAAACCTGCCAAAAGAATGAATAAAAATTCTCAGGTGGCATGACAGCCACACTAAAAGCTACACTCAGTTTACAACTCCTAACTGCAAGACCCACTCTTCTACAAAAACTACTATTGGAAAAATATTAAAAGATACAGTATTTTTTCTTAGGGACATCCAGACTATTTAACTCTTACCTCTATATCTTCCTTAGTCTTCTTTATTTTCATCTTGATTTTCTTTCCGGTTATCATGCTGTAGTTTTCATTCTTCTTTTTGTTTTTGAAGAACTAAAATGAGATCACACATTAAAAAGACATAAGCTTTGTTCTGTAACATTACAAACCTTAAGTAAAATTACAGACAATAATCTTTTATGCTTCCTGACTGTCCAAAACAACAGAGACAGGTTTCTATTGTTGATGACCAAACCAGTGATCTTATAAACATTTTTATGATGGGACAGATTAAATATGTAGATGAGGAATAAAAAAGGACTTCACACTCAGGCAAGCATACCTTGGAAAGCTGGACAGGTCCTGTTTTCTCTTTCCTTTTCTTCTTTTCTTTCTTTTTCTTCATTTTGTTCTCCTTTTTCCTTTTCTACAAGAATAAAACATGTGCTCTTATGCTTACAGACTAACAAGAGCAGAAACTCCCAAAACCCACAAGGATCTCTCAAGGCCGCTCAAGTCAAGACAGCCACTACTGCTTGCCTTTACCACTTGCAGGACAGGTAGTAGCTGAAGTACACAGAAAGCAATGCAGCAGGGTTAGCAACCCTCGGGATTCTGAAGAACAGAAAATATCTGATTCCCCATTCTCTCTCTTTTAAAGTAACCCCAATATATAAAATCACTGAAAATGAAACAGAAGAATTACAACAGCAAGTATCTACTACTCGCTTCTCTCACTGACTGTAAATAATTTCTGCTCTCAAATTCTATAAAGTTATCAAGATTCCCCACTTCTCTTTTCTTCAGAGATTACTCTAAACTCCAGCTGGACCAGCAACGATTGGCAAAAGTAACTTTTAAATTATTTCTCTTTCTGTATAAAATCAAGTGCCCACTTATGAGTTCAGCTCCCACAACTCTAAAAGCATAATTTAGATTTACACAGCCACAGACAAAAGCATTGTCTTACAGGATATTTACGGTTATTGAAATATAAAGAACTATTTTCTGTTTGTTAACTACTTATTTATCTTTGTAAACTTTTACCTTTTTGTTGTGTTTTTCTTTTTTCTTCTTCTTTGACTTAGACTTAGGAGAATCTAAAATTAAGGAAAAAATAAACAACAAAATCAAACCCTGTAAGTTTAGCATTCTGAAAAAGGCATTTGTTTTACAGGTAAGACAAGAAAAATGTCAAACATATGAAGAAAATGTGATAATTCAGCTATATATATTGACACAGGTTGAACTAACCTGGAGAAAGAAAACACATTAAATTACTGCCACTTACTGGACTAACATGGAAAGTGAAAATACCTGATTTACTGATTCTGCAGATGTGCTGGCTTCATGTGAGTCCTCAAAGTTAAATGCTTAAAATGTTAAGACCAAGGCAGGACTAAATCAAAACCCACAGCTCTGGTCTAGATAGACTAGTGAAGTAAGAAAAGATCTTTTTGAAAATGTAATGAATAGAAGGGCTTAAATATACACAGCATACTGTTACCAAGTAACATTTATTTGAATGGCAATTTTTCTTTCAAAGGAATTTAAATTAACACAAGAACACTGCAAACTGTGTGTGAAGTGGTACCTTTACACACAATAGGAAAGGTTTATGAACAAGCAGCACTGGTATTCTGCACTGTCACTTTGTGGTGGTTTCGCCACATTTAAAACAAGCTTTAAATGCCCTCAGGGGTACTATCAAAACTGGAAAATAACATGTGCAAGTGGAGGTAGCTTACCTCTACTACTACTGGAAGAAGATGACCTTGATGATGAGCGTGATGAGGAGGAAGAGGTGGATGTACTGCTAGAAGATGATGTGGATGAAACAGATGAAGATCTGCTTCTGCTGCGTTTTCGTTTCCTTTTTTCTTTTCCTTAGGACAACACATGGCAATAGTGACAAGCCTGCTAGGAACTGTGGCCTACAGAAATAACTCTAAGCAGAATTTGAACACAATAAACCCTGTTTTGAAGGGTTGGTTGTGTTTTTCCCCACTCTTCCAGTGTGCTATGGTCTATTGCCACCATCAAGTGACCAAACCCGGTAAGTGACACAGAGGGCTACACACAAACAAACACCACAGAACAGCAACAGATCACAGCGCCTACCTCGGGCCTTCAGCCCTTCTTCTGAGGTTGCACACAGCGTCCTATTTTTTTCATCCTTCCTGTTATCCATATCTAGTCAGAGGCAAGAGTACATTCAGTAACATCATTTCCAAAAGACTTGGAGGGCAGGGGGGAAAGGCAGTGCAGGAAACCTGCGAGCACTCCTGAGGGCAGGGCCATGGAATCACAGGGTGGGACAGCTTGGAAGGGACCACGGAGGGTCACCCTGTCCAAGCTCCCTGCTCCAGCACGGTCATCCCGGAGCACACGGCACAGGATCACACTCCCCTCCTGTGACACTGCGCCACACTGCGGGGGGAAAGCACCTTCAGGCTCATCCCCTTACAACAGGAGCCGGAGGCCAGACCCGCGTTCGGGTGCCGCTAGCACACACGCCAGGGGGGTTTTATCCCCACACCTACGTGTCGGGCTGTCGGTGGATCACGGATCCTGCTCAGGGCCCGCCCACGGCCCTCAGCGGCCAGAGGGCCCCGCGCCCCAGCCCGGCCCAGCCCAGCCTCCCCCGGCCGCCCCAGGGTCCCAGACCCACCCGTGCTGGGGCCACGGCCGCCCCGGCTCCGCCGCCCCTGGCCCGGCGCCGCCCGCCACCCGGAAGGGCTTGGGCCGCGCCGCCGCCGCTTCCTGCCCTCCCTCACGGCAGCCGCAGGCACAGGAACGGAACACCGCGCCCACGCCGCCCCCGACACGCTGGGCTTTGCCCTCCCGAGTGTCCCCTTCCCCGCTGAAAAAATAGCGTGTTCCCAAGCACTCAGTAGTCGTGGGGCACTGCAACAGTTCCTGTGCCTGCTCTGAACCGAAACGGATCCAACCCCTGCGGAGCCCAAACCCGCCCCAAGCAGAAACTATCATCGCAGTGCATCCTCAGACCTCGAGGATATTCATCTGATCTACTTCAGGATTTACGGAACTGCTGCTCTACGATATTCAACTGCAAACCAAAATACCCATGAAACACATTAATTCTTAATCTAAAGCAGNTTTTTTAATTAGTGTAAACAAATACCAGTACTCCATATCCTTAAAAGTCTGCTTAAACCCAGCTGAAAGGAATATGGGCCACAGTCACTCCAAAAGGATGATAAAATTATTTATTCTTACATTAGTTTATGTGCACAGTAAAGACATTCAGCTAGAAAAATGCCTCTATTGTAGTAAGAGATATTTAAACAACTACAAACTATCAATAAATACATTAGAAACATACTGTATGCTGATGTAGAAACACCCTATGCTCTTTTGGTTACTTACCCAGTACAGTATTATTGAAGAAAGGTTTTTTGGTATTTTTCATGCAACATCAAAATTCTTCCTGACAATTCATGCTATACAAGATTTTTTTTCTTTATTAGGAATGAGATGAAATTTAAACCCTGTTTACAAGTAGTAAAAAAATCACTGAAAATTTTAACATAAACCTCTCAATTTCTGTACTAAAAAAAAAACATTTAAAGAAGGTTGTCTTTAAAAAAATTAATTTTCTCAACTAATTCTTTATAAAACAGGCAGTATTTCAAAAGGGATGTTTCCATCACCCAGGATGAATTTGTGCTTCAAAATTTTAAAAGGAATATTCATGGCAAAAACCTAAACCCAACCAGTAGGTAGAGGAGAGATTGCAGTATGGACTGCCTAAAACCAAACATGCTTTCAAAATCTGTTTAAGAAAACACTAAACACTTACCCACATCACTGTGCCATCACTTACTGTAACAATTAGAAATGGAGTTTTAATAATACTTAGCTCTTTTCATGCTCAAACTTATTCACAAACATTTAAATAGCCCTAACGCTTCTGCAAGTATTATTATCCCCATTTTTCACTTGGGGTGGTGAGAGGGCTGGGAATTTGCCAGGATACAGACCACACACATCCCTATCATCCTGCCTCCCTTGCTCGCCCGAGTTCTTTATCACTTTCTGTATTTTACACTCAATGTACTGGAAAGTCCCAGGACACATGGGTGGTACATTCCCATCAGTTATTAGTGGTTATTATGCAAGTTGTGTCACTTTGAAAGTTACATGACAAATATTAAAGTAATAATTGACATGAAATCCAGGCTCAGGGTTGATGTCACAGAATGCCACTACACTGTCAAAGCAAGCCTGCTCTTTCTGTAACCAAGTCCTATGCCTAATTTGTTGTTTTACAGCTGAAATGACTTGTGAGGTCAGTGGTGGTGGTACACAAGAATAAAATTTGTTCCTCACAATCTGTCCCCGGGAACATGGAAAGCCCCTATGGTGGCTCAGTACGTCTTGACACTATAAACCAAAAAAAGGGACTTCTAGATCAAAACAAAGATTTCCCATGTGCTAACCCATCATGAGGTACAGATTACTAAGGTCTCTTCCCCTCCACCCCTGAGTTGGAAAATACATGTGTCTAAATTATGTCCTGAAAACCATGTAGGAAAGTAAATGTCTAGCAATAAGATACAAAATAAAGTATTTTGCCTTCATCTTAGTATCAATCCTTGAATTATTTAGGTTCATATCAACAGGAACAACATTTTTCATTTTGCCACGTTTGCCCTGCTTAATTTTCTCTCTTGCACCTTTCAGTCTGTGCCGTGTTTTGATTTTTATCCTGCCTAGTTTACTCTTACTCTAAACCCAGCTTAGTTTCTTGCTGTCTCTTGATAAGCTTTGGAGCAACAGATAATGCCATGGTGTTTCCCTACCTGACCTGTAAGAGATGAGAGACGTGAAATTCTGCCACTTGTAATAACAAAATGACTTAATATGCAAAATTACACCCCTCTTACAGGCACTCAGAGGGCTTTAAAAAGGCACATGTATTCTCTGTCACTTGTTCCTCAGTGCCTGATATTGGTGGTTTTAGTGCGTCTCAAATAAACCCTGTACAGTGCACACACTGCCTTGCAGTATGGAAGGAACTTGGAATAAAAATTAAGATCTTCAGACATCACAGACAGCAGCTTTCTCATCCGTTACCAAACAGTAGAGCTACAAGGATTGTGAAAATTGGGTTCTTACAGCAACCTCATTCCCTAATCCATTTTCCCCCTTCTTCCCCAAACTTCTAGGAGAGAGGAAAAGTGCATGTTATGTGAGCTATTCCCCAAGCTCTTCCTGCCTTTCATAGAGCTGGTAGGTCAGAAAACATCTATTTTGCACAGATGTGGAAGCAAAAGGACAGTATTTTTGCCCCTCTTTCAGCAGTGCAGCCAAGAGCTGGCAGGCTGGCCGAGTTCCCTGCCTCTGGCCGTGTCCTGAGAAGTGAGAAGCACCTGCAGCTTTTGGCTTCAGATGGGGACTGTGGATGTTTACCACCACTGGAAACCAGTCCCAAGGCACTAGGCAGGAATGGAAAGGACACAAGAAAGCTGCTGTGACCTGGGGGTACCCTGTACAGCTGAAAAAACAGGCTAAAAAAGTAAGAGGCATTGGCTCCTTCCTCTGGGATTTCTGGAAAAACACAATTAGAACAAATAAAAAAGATGCAAGATATTTGGCAAATGTTTTCCCTGCCTAACTGAAGCCATTCTCCCTGCTTCAAAAATCCAGGAGATGGAAGGATCAAGACACATTGATTCGAATTTGCTAATGTTGAAATGTTTCCACTGCAGACAGATGAAATGCACTTGCACTTTTGGGCATGGCTTCACTTCTGTGTGAGGGAGAGGAGCTCACAGGCCTGCCTAGGCTCCAGGGAGTTTACTGGAGGAGTTTCATCTCCAAATGCCAGTCTGGTGATGAGAGCCAAGCATTCCCCCCAGCCTGGGCTGAACCAATCTGGATCAAATGCATGTCTGCATCAAACTGGACTTCTAGCTGGCTTAAAAATGCAGTCTTGAAAAAAAAGGGTAGAAAAGGAAAGACCAGTGCTTTGGCAATTCATTATCTGTCCTGTAGTCCAAAGCCGTGAAGCATTCTCAGTAGCCTGACTGGTGGCAATTCACTACTGCAGGGCTGGTGCTCACCACAAAAGCAGTTCCTCGTGGTTACAGCAGTCATACTAATCTGGCACACTTTTCACAATTCCTCCAGATCAGTTAGATCCACAACCACTTTCAAAAAGAGAGTGTCATCTCTGATGTAGGTGTTCTTCGTGTTCTCCAGGACGGTGTGCGGCACGAAGCGCGGACAGCCGGAGGCGATATTCATTTCTCCATCCGGCTTTTTGAAACTGCTGCTGTTGGGGTCAGCTCTAAAGACTTCCACGATGTGATTTTTTTTACCACTTTGGTCCAAAAGCATAAGTGTAACTTTCTGCTTGAAAGGCCACAGCAGCAGCGAGTCAAACTCGCCCCTCATGACCACAAAGTAGAGGGAGATGTGCGTTCCCTTTCCCGAGCCGTCCCCGTTCAGGTAGGCTCTCGCACACAGCCTGTACCCACAGCGGCTGGTGTAGAAGGGCTGGCTGGCTATGGACAGCACACGGCCTTCCACTGCCTCCTTCTTCTTCATCTTGTAGTCCGTGATTTTCCAGATTAATTTCCCATTGTAGCACGTGCCTTCCAGAAGCTTAAATCGTTCTTCGTTTTTATTGAGCTGTGCTTTGTGAATATTGATCTGGAGATCATGTTTGCTGGACTGGTCTTCTAAAACAACTGAGAGAAGGAAAAAAAGAAATAGGAAAAAAAAAGAGAAAGACATTTGGTAAAATAAAACTGTCAGAGCCCTGGATAAAATGAGCACCCAGACTCAAGCTGGCAAAACTGATCTACCCAAGCCTGAGTACAGGCTATGAACTACAGCTGCTAACTTTTTAAAACTGTAATTGCAGCTGGTAGTTGAGTAAGAAAAACTGGCAGCTATAAACCATGAATGCCTGAATAGCACCACGGCCTCCATCACAGTGCATGAGCCAGACCAAGGCCAGCTCTGTGGGCCTGCAGTGCCACAGGAGTTCAGGAGTGCAGTAGGGAAGGGCAGGAGAACACAGCACACACCATCACAGTTTGGTCTCAGAATGCAAGAAAGCCCTTTCTAGTGAAGAGCTACAAGTGACTGAGTGTAGCATCAGAGCCTCTACTTAGCCACCAGTAAATGAGGAAAACCCCCCATCTGTGCAGGCCAGTGCCAACATACCCAAGCGCTGGTCGTATGTCTCCATCAGGGCAATCTTCTGTTTCATGTTTTCAATTGTGTCAAGCAGGGGCCGCAGGTCTAATTTACTTTGCTGCTGGTTTGCCATCTGTATTAGCTGTTTCACTTGTGATTCCAGGCGTGCAGACTTGTCCAGGTGACTGGCCAGAGCCTTTCCAGTTCATGCCATTGGAAGAGGGTGGGAAGTAGAGACAAGGGATATCCATAAAATCAGCTATTTGCTTTGAAGTAAGATAATGAAGTCTTTAGCATGTCAGCAGTATCAACGATATGATGCATTCAAAGTGCTCTGCTGGCTTAGGAATTTATCCCAGTGCTCCTTCATGATTAATTCAGCACATTTACAGCCTGAGAAGCCATCCTTCATTCAGACCGATTCACACTGCACCACTTCATTCAACTCATTATTCAAATCTACACCTGCACATTTCCCATGGGCATCTGACCACAAGGATTTGTACACTGCTTTTTGCCCGGATCACATATCCAAACTTCTGTATCGATTAAAATGAAAAGACAATACCATATTGTAAAAAAAATTAGAAGGTCTCGGGGAGATTTGTTATAGCTGTGCTGTTTATGACAACTATTACTGGAAAAACATATTTCAGGATGCAAGAAAGCAATTGGTAAAAAAGGCAAATCAATGTCTCACCTGAGTGCTTACCATCAAGTTGCTATTGTTACCAAACAGTTGTGTATACTGTCTGAATTCTTTCTCACACTTCTTAATGGCATCTGCTAACTGCTGGATTTTAATCTCTTTACATTCCAGGCTCTTATACAAGTCAGATATCTACAGATGGAAAAATCAGAGTATAAATGCTAAGGAACACCAAAACATACAATGAAGAAATTATAACATGTGTGATTATGTAAGAGACAGTGGAAAAGTTTACAATGTAAATCCCCTAACAGTGAGCTCGATAGAACACTCCTTAATTCACTATTTGTGGAGAAGCACTGGCAAGAACTGAACATAAGGTATCAGACTCTTGGAATAGATCTGTGTGGCTATAGGTGCAAAGAAGCTCCTATCCCTCATTCCCATCATGATGATCCATTCATCTCTATGGTGGGATAATATATACTTAAAAGCACACGTGCATGTATGTTTCTGTGTGTATGTATATGCTTTTTTTTTCCCACTATTGAGGTCTAACCAGTAAAACAGATGAGTCAGTGAGGGATACACACTTCAAAACCGAGTTACAGCACTTTGGGACACTTATTTCTTGCATAAACAAGCAAAGAGTAAGTCCACCATCAGCTTGGATGCATTCAGTTTAGCAGGACTGGGCCTACCCCCAGTGTCACCTGCTGGGAGCCAATAAAGTCATCATGAGCAGAAAAGTGCTTGCAACCGGTTCTGCTGTCCTCCGTGCTGCCTCCACACGGAGCAGGTGACCTTGGCACCTAAAGGCTGCTTTTTGGAACAACCTGGCCAGTCAATGAAACTTAAAAATACTTTATCTCTAAACCTCATATCCAGTGTAAAGCAGAGACTGAAAGCAAATGAGGTGAGCCATGGCAAGGAGCTTCCCACTGTGCCTGGTGGGAATGTACGTGCCTGAGCACAGAGAGGTTTCCCTGTAATCGACTGACTTCACTAGAAGAGCTTACTGTGTCTTCTGAGGTGTGAAAGGACCATAACAACAGTCTTTTAAAATGTAGCTGAGCTAAACCAGGTAACAAATGTAGAATCTCATCTCATACTCTAATCAGGCAAGAACTGCTGAAGAGTGCTCATTAAATATGACTTACCTGTTCTTCCAACCGGGAGTTCTTGTCTAAAATCTGCAGCATGTGTTCCCTCAGGGCACTGTTTTCATGTTCAGCAAGTTTCCCTCTTTTAACCTTAGTGAGGCAGAGGGGAGAAGTGAAAGAATAAAATAGTAAGATAAGTAGATTTTTGAAGTTGTCAGTAAAAAATTTATTGATGCAAACATTCAAAATGTCTCCTTTATGCCTTGAAAATGAGGGAAGGGCAGTCCTGATTCTCTAGTATGGCATCTTAGCCAACAGCAGAAATGGTTGTGAAAGGACATAAATTGGTTATTTTAATTATTCTGCTTAGTTTGGGAGACAGAGTCCAGTCCTTGTACAGACACAGATCTGCAAAACAGTACCTTTACATGACAGCCATACTGCTTGTATGGGCAGTCCACTTCTGCCTCGGGACACACAGCGTGGTGCTTCTCAATCTGCATGTGTTAACAAAGAAATCTGTGATTAAATAAATACTTGGTAATTTGAAGCACTAATAAAATCTAAATGCCTGCACAAAGGGTCAATAAAGTTCACTGTCATAACACTGGCACTCACTTAAACAGGAAAACAAGTACTCAGAGTCAATAAGCAAGCCAGGTATTTTTCCATGCTGCAAAACACCAATGGCTTGCAGTGACAGAATAATCCACTTAGAAGATGGGAGATATACCCCTTTTAGGATCAAAGGAAACAATTAGAGCAATGAAATTTTATTGGCACGGGAAAATGTGGTCTGCAACATTGCTTTCAGTTTTTAAACACGTGTGATCTGCTAAATCACAGTATCTGAAGAAAAATAATAGTACCTCTTTTTTCAGAATTATTTGTGAACAGTTTTGGAGACAAGGCAGAGGATAATCAGGACAGTCATTTTCCTCATGATTCTGAAGAAAAAGGAACAGAACAAGGCAATGGTTTTCATTTTTGTAAAGTAGTATATACAGAGGGAGCTATGCAAAAAGTAATCCTAAACATATCACCTTGTTGTTCATAAGAGAGCATCAATAATTGGTATTATTTAAACCACATTTATTATACTTTCTCCTTCAGCTACTCAGCCAAATTTTGTTTCAGGCATTAAGTGCCACTGCAATGCTGGAAACTTTTCACTCAGCAATATCAAGGGGAAACAGGTGCTATGGATTCCTGGGAATGCTTCATAATCTTACCTTTATGTTAATTAGCACCACATATGTATTACAGTACTGGCACATCTCTTCTCGGAATTTACAGTGTTGGCTCAAGTGTTCTTTCAAGTCTTTGCGAAGAATTTGATCCTGACATCCATCATTAGTGCATTGCATGCTTTCAAACAAACACTGCTGGAGATGCTCCTGCAACACACACCAGCAGATTAAATGCCAAATGGCCAGTGTGACCTGGCACATCTCCTTGAATCAGCAATCAGCCAAGCATTCAGAATATGAGTGGACACTGTGATTTACTAAGGCTACGTAAAGCAAGTGATTCTTACTTAAAAAAAACCCTAAGGAAAATCTGGAACAAGCTAACAGCTTGCTACTTACAGTGTATAGCTGTCATAATCTTTGTACTTAAACCACATTGCTACAAAAACACTGAAGACAATCACAGGAATTTAGCTGATCATAAATACCCAGCGCTGTCATGAAAATCAAAGGCTTCAAAATTTGATCAAGCAAACCAACCTGATATCGTCCCAGAATTACTTTTGAATTGCAGTCAGGAAAATTTTTGCAGAACACCTGCAAGTTGAGAACTTCTCTTTTGCAGCAGTTATCTTTGAATACCTGTAAAGGAAGCAAATCAGTCTTAATATTCAGTCACATGGGATGTTATAAATAATATAAAAGAACAAAACATCACTACAGATCTTCTGGGTGTTCAAGTGTAGACTCCATAGTTGTGAGTATGGCTCTTGATAATTCATGTTGAAATTTTGTATTAAAACTATTAATTAAACCATTTATGAAATTCATAGTAAGCATAGGAGGTTTTTTCCTTCATGCAGTTATTCCACAGATGCTGATCCATCCCACCACCAGCAGGACAATTAGCACAGGAGCTATATAACCACTGCCAGAGCCTGCCTGTATCTAGAATAAAGCAGCTGAAGCTAACATGCACCAAAGGCCAAACCAGCTCTGTTCATGCTCCACTATGTTCAAGCAGTGCCTTTGGGATGGAGGTGATGCTGAGATATCATTTCTGTCACCTCTGAGAAGCAGCACCGTTCTCAGCTGTGTAGGCAGAAGCAAACAAAGTCCCCAGAGCAAACTCAGTCTTATTTAGAGATCCTCCCACATTGTTGTCATCAAAATTTGCAAGTAGAAGATGGCAAATAAAAAACAAAAATCCCATGGACAGTCTGATTACAATTTCCTATCAGGAGCAGGAGAGAGAGGAAGGAGACATTTGATTTCCCTGGAAAATTTCTGGCAAGACCAAGTATATAGTATACTTTCAAGCCTTGGAATATAAATAGGGACAAATGAATCCATTATAAAACAAAATAACCAAACCCAACAACAGCCTGCAAAATAAAAAGGATGAACTTCTCTTTTCCTCTAAAAGCTACCCAAGGAGCAAATTAAGTTTTCAGGGTTAATGAGATCTAATGGAGATAGTCAAGACAGCAAATTATAGCCAAGTGAAAATGAAGACAATCAGATAAACAAGATATCCCAGGCAAGATAGGGCACAAAAAAGCAAGCCAATAAAATCTCCATTAAAAAAACAGACATCTGGTGACTTGGGAGGATTTAAAGCTTTGTGAAATTCCTCAACACTTTACTGGAAATACAGAAGACTAAAATGAAGTAACTTTAGAACATGAGGTATAAAATGAAGCTTTAGCTAGAGAGCCATAATTCCTTTCTGGGAGAGCATCACTGAGTACACTGCTTCCTTTAGCATCATTTCAGAGACAGAAAAACTGCTCTGAGGACTAAAAGCCACCCTGTTCTCAGCTGTCACACCTTTCCCATGTAAATGCTGGCTGCTGAAATAAAGCTATAGCCACTTACCTCATGCATTTTTATTGTTTCTTTGTCGACAGGACAGGTGGGTACTGCATTTAACTCTCTAGATCAAAAGAAGAGTCATGTTAACCCACAGGAAATTCAATTTGTTTTATGAAATTGGGCTATGCTACAATCTGACTCTGACAGAAGTCAGCAGTAGATACCATAAAAACAACAAAAAAAGCTCTTTAAAAACACTTTCATCTGGCAACTACACAGCCAAATTCTGCCCACAGCTCAAAGAACGCACAAAGCAGCAACTGTGAATATGTAATAGAAAGCAGAGTTCGTCCTAAGAATGTTCAATGGTAAAAACCACAAGATGTTTTTTTAATTAAGAGGACATTGTGAATCTCTGGCCATCTGCAGCTTGCAGATGTCATATCTCAAAAAATCCCATTGAGTGCTTTAAACCCAGCTTCTGCCTGGTAGAAGCAGTGTCCTCCTTGCTACACCAGTAAAAGAAGATCTAAAGGCTCCTATCTTAAAAGGCTTCCAGAAATCCTGTGATAGGGTGCAGGAAAACATTCACTGAAGCAGTGCAAAAGGGAGGCAACCCAGAGACAAAGCAGAAAACATGAAGCATCTAAAATTCACAAAAGCTAATTAGCGACATCCATCCACATAAAGAGGCTCCTCTGCAGCCTTTCCAGACAAAATCCCTCCTTCAGGTTCACTAAACAGTCCATAATATATTCCCAGACAGGTCTGGGGGGTAAACTCATTTGTACCAAGCAGAAGGATGCCAGTAGCCTTGTGATCTGACTGCAGTATCAGGTAATATTAACGTCAGTTTTATAATTCTGCTAAATTCAGAGGAATTATGCAGAAGCAAATGACCACAGCCTAATCTAACCACCAAGCACCAACACCGTGAGACATCAATGCAGCAAATTCCTCAGAAGAGCACAATGGCAGACAGACAGACCACAGCAGCATCTCACTCAGCAGTGTATTGGCTTACATCAACAGTTTCTTCATGCTGACTTCCCTGTGGTTCACCAGCTCTGGGTAAGGTCTTTAGAGACACCTTTAAAACACTGAGCACGCAGTCCCTGGGTTCAACAGAGTCCTTCCACTGACTCCTTCAGCCTCTTACTGGGTTGGTAATATTATTATGGCACTCACTGCTCACTTACAGATGACATGGGCTGGGTTTTTTTTTTTTCAGGAAAGGGAACAAGGGGAGCTTGCAGACACGGGAGGAGTCTGCTCTCACCTCAGAGCAAGAATGCACTGCTGGCAGAAGCGGTGGCCGCATCCCGTCTGGTGGGGGTTGCGCAGGACCCAGTGGCAGTAGGCACACTTGTAGCGCTCCTCCAGGCTTTCCACAAACTTGTAGTCGGCGTCGGGCTCGAAGTCCAGAGAGTTGGTGCCGGCGGAGTTCTGGCGCGTGAAGATGCCTGAGAGAGCCGCGGGTTCGTCACAGGCCATGGGAGCTGCACTGGGAAGTGAAGTAGAACACAGGGAGAAGCTCTTCAAATATTCCCTGGCAGCCACTCAGCCTCGGTTAGCGCTTGCAGCAGGCTGCTGCTGGCAGGAGGGCTCTCATCTGCAGGGGGGAGACAGGTTTCAGAGGGAAACGTGGTGCCGGCTATGGAAGAACAACAAAATTCCCACAGAACCACAAAACAAAGACTACACAACAAGTATCAAAGCACACTTCTTTGGAAAAGTGCTTCACAATCTGAAAATTATTCCACAGAATTGAGATTTTTATGGTTTGTGTTTTTTTTTTAAATTTCTTGCAGCAGTTCTTAGTCTCAAAAAAACTATGAGAGTCACAGACACAGCTGGGGAAAGCAGAGGCCAAGTCTTGGCCTTAATGTTTGCCAGGAAAGTCTCCACTTAGAGTAGAGCCCACCCACATGAATTTACAAGTTCACTGCACTGGTTCAAGCAGGAGATGGCTTTGTGGTTCACAGCATGGAGCATACAAAAAGGCAGCAGGGAGATTTTACCTTCAGTTTAGGTGTTACAGGAGTTGAAGCCTCTTAACTTGACAACTTTCTTTTTCCTGTTGGTCATTCATTTATAGCAGTATACTCTTATTTCACTTAATTATGTGCAAGGTTTTGGCTATATTAATTCTGTCTGAAAGAAGTGGTGGAAAAAAAAGAAAGAAAAGCAAGGTTGCAATCAGAAGTGTGATATAAGTTTTTCTTTCAACCTACCATAACTCATACACAGCACAGGAATGCAACGTTAATTTTCAAGTAGGAAAAACCATCAACATTTGTTCCAAGCCCTAAGTCACAAACCTTGAATTTTGCCACCAGTCCCTCAACCTTGCAGCTGGCTTTTTTTTGCAAGTAGCTCAAGACCTAGAGCCACTATGTTGGCATTTCTTGCAGTTTTGCACTCAGAAGACGTTTTCCTTATAGGACTGTACAAAAGCACAACACACCTGAGCTCCCAGATCATTTCATGAGGGAAGTGCTCAGTTTTATAGTTGTGCTGTGGGATGCTGTTTCTCCTCTGTGTGCACCACCCACCCTGTCAGTCACTGGAGTCACTCTTACTGGCATTAGCACCTCTCTGAGAGCTCTCACTCATCTCCTGTAAGGTCACCAAGGGCATTTGCTGCTTTTGGACGGAAGCAGGGCCAGCACATCACCATTAACAACCTTGTGTCTGGAATGAAACAGTGTGCCCAGCACTGACATTCCACCCTCCCTCCCTGCTGCAGTGGCCTCCTGGCCCACGAAAGCAGCAATTAGTGAGCTGCCACAGAGCACCTCGGGCTTCCGAGAGCAACATCCATTTTCCTTTCCACTTTAGCAATCCATACTGGGCGAGGAAATCCTGCGGACAGATAATGCGCCTGATTCAAAAACACGCCAAAGCACTTAACCAATTAAAATGTATTCCACAGCCAACATTTAAGTGCTCCTGTAACTCAGCACCCTCGTTAGTGGTTGCACACAGTATTCACCTCCCCCTGCCTTTCACCAGGCTGAATATCTGACATACTCCAGCACACCTGATCATCTAACATTGGTAGCCCTCAGGAATATGAGCTGTAATCATATTCCAGCCATAAAGACTTATTATTCCAGTTTGCAAATTACCCTGTTCAGTCCTTTCAAATGAACAGCCTTCTGCCTCAAACTGGACATGGTTGTCCATTTTCTCCTTTCATTTCTAAACAGCTGACCTTTCCTTCTCTGAAAATGGGGTTCCTGGTTCCCTGACACCTAATGAGGAGCAATTCTATTTTCCTCACGTCAACCAGAGATGCCAAAATGCAGCCTGAGGGATTACCAGTCTCATGTCTGGGCTGCCTCGGTAGCAGATGCCAGCAGCAGAGTGTGCCTGCTGCTTCTAAGGCAGATGGAGAGCTGTCATCATTAATTTCCAGAGCATGGACCACCTACAGGATGAACTGCCCAAGAACTCACTCTGCCGTTGGTCGGTGACAACCCTGAAACAAGTTTCCTTCCTCTCTCTTATTACTGCTTTCTCTCCTGTTTATTGGGCATCCAATTTCCCCAGTCCTATTATGCTCCAGTACTTACATTACTGACGGTATGATTTAGCAAGCTAATGTGTAAAAACACACTAAAAATTAACAACAACAACAACAACTCTAAGTTTTACACATTTTGCCTTTAGGGATCTTCCTTAACATCAGAAACTCCAGCTGGGGTGAAATGTTTTAGGCAAAAAATTTATGGGATGCATTAAAAAGAAACACTGGCAACAGCCCAAAATCCCATCTAGAAACTCCTCCAGAGCTCTCACTGCTCATTAAATCAACCAAAATCACTCCCATTTCTTTCTGCACGGAGCACTCTGCTGTGGTACAACACCTTCCAACTCTCTTGCTGAAATGAGAGCCTGTATCTCCTTAAACACCTTCATAATGCACCCAACCCAGACCCCACTCCTAAAAATGGAGACTCTTGGCATCTCCATGAAAGCACCTCCTCCACCTCAGCCTCGCTCAGGATGGTATTGCACAGCTGAGGATACCTCAGGGCACAGGAAAGAGCACCCCAGGTGAAAGGGGAGGCTGCCTGCTCAGAGGGCAGAGCGGAAACCTCTGGGAGCTCAGAAGATCAGGGAGATTACTTCTGCTGCCAGCCTTGCAGGAGCTTTGCTGCAGGGTTTGCAGCTGTTCTGCTGGAAGAAATGGGCTGCCCCGGGAGGGGGCCTGTGGATGGCAGTGCTTTGCCCAAGCTGGAGAGGTGCCTGTGTGAATCAGCTGAGACTCAGAGGAGCTGAGAAACAGCAGCCCTGTGCCAGCCCTACTGCCAGCCAGCGCTCGGTGGGATGCGATCCAAACCATCCCAGGCAGCGTGTAATTCCCATCCCAGCACTCACCAGTGACTCAGGGCGGGTTGCAGCAGCTTTGCTCCCACTTCTGGCTTTGCTCCACGCATGGGCTCTCTGAACTGAAACCAAAGGGAAACCGTCAGGGGGAAAAAGTGCTTTTTTGTGACAGTGAGAGCACCCTAGGGTTATCTGAATCAATTTCCTGCTTACGCTGATGCCTGGCCAATGTAGGTAGGGGCTGAGGTAGCTTTCACTTCTTCCTTCTCACAGCTTCCAGCAAGAGGAAGGTGTCCTGCCTTTGTGTATGCTGCAATTTTTCAGCACACATGCAAACTGTAATGCTGGTTTAAAATAGCAGAGAGCGGCAGCCTCATGCTGCATAATGATGCTCTTGTGGCAGACACAGTGCATGCTGTAAAGGGATTCTCACTGCAACTCCACTGCAACAGCACACACACAAAAACGCCCAATCTATGGAGACTGAAAATCTACACATTAAAAGAAAAAAAAAGGATTTCCCTATACTGAAATAAATAGAATTAATTCTGCCCACACATAAAAAAGTGGTATGAATCACTAGAGGCTAAGACCAAGTCCCATATACAGCTACCAATGGGTGGGAGCTCAAAGGCAGTGCAGTACAAAGAGCTCCCAGCTGCACCTTGCCACCCCTTCAACATCCCAGCCCTGTCTGCACCACTAGCTGCACAAGCAAAATGCTTCTGGAACAACTCTTTCTATGCAGATGCTTTAACCTCACTGGAAATAATCCAAGTGGGAGAATTTTCGTAACAAAAATAAACTTTATAAATTGTGAGCTATCCTGTTTCAACTACCACCACACCAAACTGAGCCCAAACATTTTCCAGTAAAGTATTCCAGTGAACTGCTTATTGTTCAGAAACTGAGCAGAACATAATAATAAGGAGAAACATCAGCATTGGCATGACTTACTAGAATATAAAATTGCATTAACATTTTAAAGCTATGTTCAAGCAGCTCCCCTCCAGCACTGCTGCTCTCTATCTACACCACCAGCAGTCAGAATGACAGAGGCTGTGTGGAACCCTGATATCACATTGAACTACTGTGGACAGATTAACTTCTAGCCACAAAAACATACTTTCTGCACAGAGGAAAAACCATTCCCTATGATGTGGTTGCTCTTTTTAAAGAGAATATGTTTTTCCTGTTTTCTCTCACATGAAGCCAAGCCCCTCTGAAAGATTAGCACTTTATCTCATGAGCTGTGAGTGCACCATTACAGCCAAAACCTCCAGGACAGCAGAGCCAGGCACAGGCACTGGGTGCCACCATGTCTCAGACTAAGAAAGGAAAATATCCAGGTTGTTATCACAGATTTGATCATCACACATGGACAAGAAGACAGGATCCTTGGTGCTGCTGCCCAGCAAATGGGGCTGAGAGCCTGGCTTCTGCCAGGTTCACTGCATGAGGGGAGGGTGATGCTCAGCCACCCTCCAGGACTGGGGTAATCCCAGTAAAAAGCACCTTGACTGCTTCCTCACTTACCAGCTTCCATGTCATGCATACTACAGGGCATAGCAAAAAGGTTACACACCTACCTTTCTGTAGCTCTAGTTCAGCTCTATTGCTTCGCCCTTGCTACTCGGCACTTGGTAGGGACAAGTCTTAGAAGATGCCCTGTCCCTCCCTCTAAAATTATCTACCTTTTATGGTAGATCAGAACTGCCTTAGTCACAGTGGGAAAAGTTTTGCCAAATTTAGAGGTCTAAGACCAAGTCACTTCATATGGAGCTGACAGGCAGAAACAGGATGGAGGGTAACAGATCTTCCATTAAAACAATCCTCTCCAAGCTGCCTTACATATTAAACTTATAAACAGATTAGCTGCCTCCTGTACTTTTGAATTAAAATAACAAAGTTGTATGATCTACTACTCTAAGGCCCTCCAAAAACCCACTATTTTGGGGATAAGCAATATGTGCCCCAACTCAACACATAGAGTGGAAGAGGTAACAGTTTGCTAAAGAATGACTAGAAGTATCTATGCAGTTTGGGATACACATTTTAGATACAGCAAGTTATATGGAGTCATGTGAGAACAGGAGATGATGACATCTGACATCACTGGGGGATCATTCTTGTCCCTTCCAGCCCAGGAAGAGTTAGAACATTTTGACTGCTGACAACAAAACACGCTTGCAAAGTCCACATGTGGGAGAAAGACCCTGGTTGCATCGTGTGTGTCCCTCCAGCACAGTGGCTGAAGAGGGAAAGGATCCCCTACGGCACCAACACAGATCCACTGCTGAACTTAGGGCTTGCTCCCACTTCACCTGGCAGCAAGTGAACCTCAGGAGCTGCTCTGCTCTTGTCCTGATCACTTAAAAGCTGCAGTGCAGTGACCAGGTGGTACCCAGGAGAGAGTATTTCTAACAGCAACAATTTCCTAGTGGATATGTGCCTCTGTTGCTGCAGAGGACAGCAGAATAAACATTTTCTTTTGTATATAGACTCCACTATCCTATTGAAGTTCCAACTGTAATATCACCTCCTCCTTGAGGCACAGTAAAACCTTAAGAAGCAATCATCAGTTTGCTCATCTCCATAGGCAAATTTTCACTAAGCAGAGTAAGACAGTAGGGTTTCCTTTGCAGAGAGGTACAGTTTCCTTTGCAGAGAGGTACAGTCAAGCATTACAATAAATTCCTGTAAGACCAGACTTCTGTTGTAATCTGTGTCTTAAAAACCTACTCAGATAGCATTTTTAAAAAAAACTGAAAATACACTCTTACGACTAATGAAGTGTGTCTGGTGCTGAAGCAGCTTTGATTTTACAGCCAGTTTACTTATTTGCTACATTTACTGTTTTCCCTGAAGGTTCTAAAATTAATTAATTAATTCTGCATTATCAAGAAATCTGTTTCTAATCAACACAATATTGTTACACCTTAAAATAACCTCATTCACAGCTGGAAAATAACCTTGTTGCCATCACTTCTGTGGCAATCCCTGAATGTTTTATCGCCTTCCCAAGCACCAACAGAAATCTCAGTAAGAAAGCTCTGCCACTCACCTCTATGACACCGTGGCACCACTTTGCCAATTCAAACTTGGTTCCTGAGATGTTTTGAGTCTGCAGCCTTCCCCCAACCCCTGTGTGCCAATCCCCCGAACAGCCCTTCAGAAACAAGAATTAATTCTGGCAAAGTTAAGCTCCTGTCAGCGTTAACAAGACACATTTTGGTAAAGCCATACCTGCAAACTGTAGCCGGTCTTCAATGGGGAGAAAATGAGAGAGAGACAGAGACAGAGTGCACCAGCATGAGCTTTGTGGTTAACACAGCAGTACAAGCATTTTAAAACAGCAAGGGAGTGGAAATCCCCCAGAGTAGCTTTGAAAATATCATGTATAAAAACGTTTTAGAAGTGCTAGGATAAAAGGCAAGCCACTGAAAAGTATTTTGCCTTACTACAATGATGTAAGGACTGCAGATTTTACCATCTTGAGCAACGCAAGGTTACCAAGGACATTTCTCACAGCTGGAATCCAAGATACACAGTAGATTTCACCTTCCACAAAACTGTTGAGGGATGCAATCAAAGAAAAAGTACCAGGGCAGCAGGAAACACACAAGGACATAAGAAAAACATAGGTCCAATCCTGTGCATCCCTCCACAGTAGCCTTGGCAAAGCTGGGTGAACCCACCCATTGCAGGAAGCAAAGTGATGGCTCACAGAGGAAGCAGCACGGGCTTGGTCACATCAGCTCATGCCACAGGCTGCAGAGGCATGTCACATTTAAAGAGAACTTTCAAACTGCAATAAAATCCATTTTAAGAAAATAAACATTTTATTTGGTTTTTGTAATAGATTAAGTGGCCATAAACCCTAATGGTTTTGTAGTCTGAACTTAACTGTGCCCTCAAGATTCTTGGCAGCCTCCATCTTCCTCTTTTCACATCAGCCTCCCTCCCCAGTCCAAAGTGTGCTGCCCTCGTGGCAGTGCCTTAGGCTCCATCTCTACCCCCACTCTTTCTTTATCCTCCTCTGCTCTCTTCCTTTGCTTTCTGGTCTCTTGTTTTCATTTTTTTTCTTCCTTTCCTAAAGTAATGTATTGTATTTTCTATAAAAGCAATAATTTTAAAGTCTCCTGTTATTTAAAATACTAATTTTCCAAAGAAAGTTTCTATTCTCTTTTGTACTTAATGCAAAATATACCCTCTTTCATATTTTCCCTTTAACCAAACTTGCTCCCAGAGCACTTCTAACCTATTTCAATTTCCATCTCCCCTCCCAGGAGGTATCTCAACCTACTGCATGTTTTCCTGAACCTTCCATGGAGCAGACAAATCACTGTATCATGAAGTCAGTGGCAAAGAGAAAGGCACCAATTTGCAGGCATGCTGCTTCTTTACGGGATCAATTAAATTGATGTGAGTTGTATTTCTCAGCACAGGCTAAGCTCACTTCTATGGGGTATGTGGAAGGAAAAGGAAACTTTCTAAGCCAGAAGGCATCCTTTCACCCCTGCCATCAGCACCTGTCCCCAGGTTGCTTCCTGGTCAGGCTGTAGACTCTACACCACTTCTGAGCAGGCTGACACCAGAACAGCACAACAGCTTCTACACAGGCTTTCCTTGAGCTTGGGAGCTCTGAAGGAAGGACACATCCAGCTGGATTTGTCGGGAGCAGGCAGTGCTGCAGAAAGTGTAGTGCTCTGCAAGCACAACTCCAGGAAGCGCCATCTGCTTCTGGGAAGCTCTGGGGAAAACCCCAAATGGAGAAGCTGAGTGGGAGCAGGATCTTAATTTTAAACAGTTTGACTCTGCAGATGAGTAGAGAGCAGCAGGGCACTGTAATTGTTTGTGATCAGTCCTTGACCTCCTCCAGCACCAAGCGCAGTGCTGAAACCCTCACCAAGTTTCAAGTAAACTGAGGGGTATGAACTGGAGTGAAAAGACAAACAGCAACAGCATTTAGGAAACAGAATGAAGGAAGACAGAAAAACAAAATAAAGAAAGTTACTGAACAAAGAGTAACAGTAAGAGACAGAGAGCAAGACAACTAACAGGCTTTAACTTTATATCTTTTAGTGTACTGAAGCCAAAGTGAGTCCTCACTTTTCCCAAAAAATAATTGGCCATTACAAACTTTGCAGAACCAGGTCTTTGAGGCTTTCAAATTCACATCTCTTTCTCTGCCCCATACAGACACACTATCCAGGATTTCAGCTGATTTGATTATTTGGTTGGTTTGGCTACAAATATCTACTCAAGGCACGAGAGATTATTGGTTTTAACTTTCCACGCCCAGACCCTTTGACTCAGTCTTAATAAAGAACTTCACCTGCATCTACACAGAAATCTATGAATCAACTCAATGGTTATTCATCTGAATTACTAGGAGGAGCTCACATTTTGTTCTAACACACTCATGTGTCTGATGACACAGACACATTTTTCTAGCCACAGCTGTCACCGAAAATGTAACTGCTAATGTAAAAACCCAGATGCTATTGGGGACTCCACGAACCTGCTGTTGGGAAAGTGGTGACAGCAAAGATTGTCACCATTTTCTTTTCTTAAAAAAAAAATACCAACAGGAGAAAGGATGTGAGAAGTCCATCCCATGAGAACAGGCTGGAGATCTACAAAGGTAAGAACCATGAGCAGTGCTTTTCCATGGCCCCTTCTCCATAAGCAGTGGGCAGTGGAAAGCTGTGCTGCTCTGCCTGAGCATGCTGCCACAGCCAGGCAGCCACAGCATTTTTTTGTTTCTGTCATAGGGCCACATTCCAGTTTCAAGCACATGGATATAGCAGACAAGACTGGGAACCATATGACCTAGCACAGGTCTGACAATTTCACATCTCACAGAGCCCACTTTGCGGAAAAAACTGCTTTGCACGTCGTTCCTAACCTTGAGGTTTGGTTAGTCACTAGGTGGCTTTGCATAATACTAATAAGTACTTTTATATTTTGATATAATCTTCTGCAAAATAAGTTCACAGCAACATACTTACCCTTACAGAATCCCTCTATGCAAACGTCAGTACACACAAAAACTTGCTTTATCAGTCCCACTCCCAGAGACAAACATGCTTAACTACAGAGCTCTCTGGGCAATCCCGTATCAAAACCACCGTGGTTTAGGTGCAGACAGTTTCTCACACACTTGTGTATTTGTTGCAATATCAAGCAGGGGAAACTGGAAATTTTTGCAACATTTTTATTAACAATGCAGCATGACTCAAGTTTCCTCACTTTCCCGAGCCCAGCCACACAAAAGAGTAAAGAGGTTAGCTTCTTTCCTGGGCTGAGGAAAGAGAGTGGAACAACTGCACATTGGTACTGATAAGGGACTGATGACTAACAGTGCGATCATTAACCCTTCACAGTTGGTGCCAAGAAACTTAGACAGAAAAGCCCCCGAAAGCAAAAGAAGACATTCTGAAATCCTCACCTCAGGGTGCCCTGAGGTTCTGAAATCCTCACCCCAAGGGCACGCTGGCTAAAAGGTGTCCCAGGCAGCTGGCTGGGGTCCTGCAGTAGCACCCTCAGGCTGCCACGCTGCTCTGGGCAGGGAATGCTCCCAAAAATGGAGTGTCTGTGAGACAACAGAAACTACCTGAATCCCTGCAGCCACCACCAACTGCCTCCATGGGATCAAGAGGCCAAGAAAAGTTATAACTCACACAAACTGCCTGAAAAGCCAGAGAAAGGAACATCTCTCCATAGCACGTGATTACTGATGATAAATGATGTCTATTTATGCAAAATCAAAGGGTCAGACAAAGAACTGAAGCAGATGGCTATAGGATAACTTAAAAGTGGGCACAAATAAAATCCAGGAGATGAAGCACCCTACAAGTGTGCACCTGTCGCGGCGAGGGAAAACTCGGATAGCTCAGTATGAGTTAACAACAAGCTTCGATTTATTGATTAAGGCGCAGCATACTTATACAGTTCATAATAAGCTAATGCATATTCTGTAACTTAACTATTCTATTGGATATCTTTCTAACTGTGACCCCGCCTTTAGTTTTTCATTCCTGGTCACTTACATCCCCACTTTCCCACGCTCAGCTAACTGCAAGCTTCCCTATTGTTTTCAAACTACCAGCAGCAGGCTGGAGCATTGTGCCCCAGCCTCCTCCACTTCTCAACTTAGCTGAGTCTGATATTTCCCAGGCCCTGCTTGGCCATCAGAACAGGTCTAGTGATTTCTGTCAGCTAACCAATTCCCAACATGCACCTGCCCACTGAAGGGATTTTGCAAAGTGACCCAAGCAATATGAGGCACAGAATGAAGAGCTCCTGACCTGTCCCATAGCTTTAACAGCTCTGTAAGAACTGCTCCTGCCTTAGGGAGCCTGCATGATTAAATAAAGAACTATTTAGTTTCTGCCCTCTGCGCTTACCTGAAATTCCTTTGTTCGAGTCTACAACAGCAGCTTTCTAGCTTTAAAATCTTGTCCCCTGGGACTGTGATTCCTTACCCTCCCTAAGCTCCATAAATACCCTGTGAGTGCCACAAGCTTTTCTTTCTTCCTACATGAAGTTACTCTGAATCTCATCTTTCAGCAGCCTACACCTCTTCAGTTTCTAACCCTAAAGGTTCCTGCCAGGTACTCACAGATGTGCCCTTTGTCTCTGTATGACGCAGTATTTCTTGTCTACTTACACAAATAAAGCTGTCGTCCACCACCATCATCCTCTGGTTTTCATAGAATCAAGGGTTTGGGTTGGAAGGGACCTTAAAGATCACCTCGTTCCAAGCACCTGGCCATGGACAGGGACACCTTCCACTAAACCAGGTTTTTCAAAGGCCCATCAGTCTGGTCTTGAACAGTTCCAGGAATGGGGAAAAGACTCATTTCCAAACACTTAGTTCTCTTGAAATGTAATATTTTACTCATTTATCCACCCTGCCTGCTGCCACAGGGATCATTTTTCTAAGCTACAGCTACAGGCACATCACCTCTGACCATCCCTCCACTTTCCCACTGCACCAAAACGTCTTCACTTTCAAAGCCTGTTCTAGTCTCCCTCCATTTGCGCCTGCATCACCTCCCATGATATAAAGGTTTCCTCTCTGTACCAGCAATGATAACAGGCTCCACTGCCTCCTTGTTATGTATTTGAGCAAGTGTGTGCTGGGAGGGCAGATTTTTCTCTGAAAGAGATTAGCAGGCTGTTCTACTTCAAATCTCTTTTTCAAGATCTCCTTTGCCAAGCAGCTGGGAACAACTGGCTTCTGACTATCGCGGTGATCCAGACGGAATCGCACTGCCTCCTATTGCTCCTGCACGCAGGCACGTCCCTCCCTCCTGACTTGAACTATAAACTCCCTTCAGCCAAGGGCTGCGGTTTCACCTTCTGCTCGCACAGAGGGGTCCTCAACCACAGCAAACACTTCTCTGCACAACAGAAATAAGATAATCAAGGCTATCAGCAAAGGAAGTTGTCCTGGGTGGTTTTAGGCTGAGTGCAGCACATGACCACCACAGCTCACACTTAGCTCAAAAGCAACAATACACTGCAGTCCTTGGACAAAAGAAAATGAAGTGAAAAACCAGCCAGGCCAACGCTTGTGCACAAGGGCATCCCAGAGCACCCCAATTTTACCTTCATCACTAAACCCGCATGCTCTGTGTGCAATCAGCAGGGGAGGTTTAAAAATACAACTGTGTTTCTGCTGCCAGCCTGGAGATGTGCCTGACCTGAATACACCCAGCTATTTTTAGCGCATCATTGCACTCCTTTCAGCCATCCCGTATTATAAAACGGAAGTTATGAGGAAAGTTGTTCTTGGCTGGCACCGGGAAGGCACAGCCAAGCTAACAATAGGCAAAGCAATTCAAGAAACGCCAACAATAGGAGCTCTTCATTTTTCCTTCTAAATATGAAGAGTGTTGAAAATGTTTGGTTAAAGCCTGCTGCCTCAAGATGCTCTGAGTGCTGTTAATCAAGGAAAATCAGAAGACTCCCTGCACACGCACAGAGGGGGTCCCTCCTCCCAGCAGCATTCAGCTGACACCAGCGGGGATGCTTGTTACAGTTCCCTGCAGCCTGAAAAGATCAGAGCTGCGGAGACATTCTTCATTCATCCAAGCGGTCCCGGCTTTGTTTCCTTCCCAGCCCCCAAAATTTCGGCCCTGCCAACCTCTGGGGCGGGCACCGGGCCTACCTTTCCCTCCGGCATGCCCGGGGGGCGGCGGCCGCGGCGCATCCCGGGCAGGGCTCCGCGGGGGCAACCCCGGCGCCAGGGGCGAGGGCTCCGCCGCACCTCGCACAACTCCCGGGGCGCCAACTTCGCCTGTGCGACCCGGGCCTCCTCTCTAAGCGGAAAAGAGCAGCCCCGCGCAGACTTCCCTCTGCACCGCGGGGCTGGGAGAGGGACTTCAGGGAGACG
>VZRF01011311.1:358162-376428 GCA_013396875.1 Vireo altiloquus | reverse complement strand
GGACGCGCTGCTGCCGCCGCCCCCGGCTGCTGCTGCCGCCGCCACCCCCGCGGGCGGGAGCCGCTTTCGGTTTCATGGCAACCCCCGGGCGGGGAGACCCCGGCGGCGGCACCGCCCCGCTCCGGGCGCCGGCGGCGCTCCCGGGCTGGGGAGGAATCCACGGCGTCCCTCCGCCTCCGAGACCCGCGGTCGGGGAAGGCTCCCCGGCAGCACATCCTCACCGCACCGCCCTGCAGCCTCCCGCACGCCCTGTGAGGTTCGGTGAGGTCGGGAGAGCCGTGCCCCGCAGGCCAGGGAGTTTTCCAGGAGCGGGTAACGAGGAGCAGCGGCGGGGCTCGGGCTCGGGCTCGGCACTCGCTGCCCGCAGGGAGGGCATGTAGTTGCTATTTCATTATTTACACCTGCGGGGCTGAGAGAAACAAAGCCCATGCTAACAGGTAAAGGACACGGACGTGCCACGTGCCAGTTATTATTTGCTATTATTATATTACTACTACATGCCAGTACTACTGGCTAATGACCCGAGACGTGCCGAAGGGTTCCTTACAAAGGCAGGCAACGCCGCCCTCCTCCAGCCAACAGTGCTGATGCGAGAGCTTTGCTGCCTGTTCCACATCACCTGCTGCTGCACTTTGTTCTGTCTTTCACATTAGACCACTTCTAGGAAAACCTGTCTCTAAGGAACATTCCATCCTAGCATACATACGAAAGCACTAAGGCTAACAAAAGAAGAAACAAGTGGGTCGCGTTATCCAGATTGTCTTCAAAGGAGCTCTAAAACCAATATTAATAAAATGGTTTCAGAAAGATTCTTCTTTTGTTAAAATGACTCAGAATTGTCACTCCCGAGGGAGTCAGTCCATAGTGCATTGACTCTGGGAGTCCAGCAAAGACATTACAACAACCACTTTTAAAAACACTCCTTCTTGCAAAAATTAATTGTTTTTATTTTTTTTATTAGTTTTTAGGAATATCCTGATTATCCTGGATACTGCTTACCGGGAAGTTCACAGGAAGATCTGTCACAACAACAGGCATTTGTTCCTGTAATTAAATATTTATAAATTTAAATGAATAGTTTAGAGATGGGATCAGGTTCCCAAGATGCACACTGGCTGCAATATCCTCCTAGTGCAGAACACGATAATTCCCCAGAACAGTGCTTTGTGGGGATGAAGATCCATCAATAGAATCATTAGATATCAGGGGTGCAGGCACTACTTTAAAAATCCCAACTCTTAAGGCTCAGTGAGCATAACAGGAGGCCTGGTCTGCATTAAGACAAAGTTGCATCCTTGAAACTGCAGTAGAGAACACAATCCCTGAATCTCAGTGCTTCCTTTTGAGCCAGTCCAAGGGAAGACTAAGTCAGTAACAGCAAGGAGGATTTATTGTGCTGCTAAAATTCTTTCAGTGTACAAAACTACACTGAAAAAGAACTGTAAGATTAAAGAATTGACAGAACTATAAAGTAGCAGCCTTCACTAGTGGTGAAAATGAAGTCATTATTTCCCAAAAGTTGTACTTTAGAATTAATTTTGAGGATATCTGTTCTATAAAAGGGGCCACCTGCTAATTAAATAGTCCAGATACTGTTGCCTGTATATTCTTCTTCTCCTCCCTACCTGACTGTGCATTTTTGATGCCTAATTCATCAGCAATGGACTGTGAGTAGTGTTAGTTCAGGTTTGCCTTTTATATCTCATATAAAACTGCCTAGGATCTTAAAGGAGATGTCTATCACATCAATGCCTGGTTTTAACTTACTCTGAGAAAGGCAAACTCCTGAAGGTTGGCTACCTCAGCCTCAGGAAAAGCTGGAGGTTAACCACGTTTAGCAGGACTACCAAGCTGCATTCAGTGCCATTACAGTGCAGCATTGCTGACTTCTCTATGACTTCCCTTGCATTTTGAAACTAATCTCCAAGCACGCTTGATGTCATGCAAACATTTAATGATGTTTGGCTTTGCTTTTGCCTGACAACCACACTTCTGCCTGGCCTCAGCTGTAAATTCAGTCTACTCCTTTTGCTATAAAGAGGCACAACACAGTTCTAGTAACCTTCATCCCAAACTATTCCCTAAACTCTGCAATTTGTCTCTATCCATACACAAACTCCCACATCTATAATCTATCGGTTTGTGTTCTGTTCTTGATGCATTGTGAGGTTTCCAGAGTAAAGAAAAATCCCAACATTCTAAGGATGAAAACCTAAGGACAAAAGTATCTAATTCCTTTTGCTCAGGAGCAACAAATTAAACTGCTTTACTATGATGTGCAATGTTTAGTGATTGTTTTATTAAATGCAGAAATACCTGCTCAACTTCGTACCCATTCTGATTTAAAGTGCAACAATTAAATCTGATAGTTCTTGTACATCCATATTTTGCAAGTGTTGTTTCTTGAGTACACGTTGTTCCGATTATGCCTTGCATTTGTAAAATGTCATTTTTTAGTACCGTTTTGCTTTATTAACTAAAATAAACTGTACAAAAAGCTGTAGAGTTACATTAGCTTTGAACAATGTAGGATACACGTTCTCTGCCAAACGTTAGTGTGCAAACATTGTACATTTTTTAAAGTGACAAAATTAAGCCAACCTTGAAGTCAGAGTTCATTACTACATTACAAAACAGGAGACTAGATATGGCAAAAGAAATTTCCCACTGAAATCAACACCATTGTATAATTTTATTTCTAATTCTTAAAAAAATATAAATGAATTTAGAAGAGAATCACAGTATAAGGGCCCTAACATATTAGACCATTACAAGGTACATAAAAATAGAAGACACAGATTTCTTTGAAACTTTAATCCTTTGATTAAGCAGCAAGCATATCACTCTCCAGGCAAACACTGCTTAAAACAAACCCTACCCCCCGAAACAGGACGTGCAAACTGTATGCACATATTCTGCAAAGCACACAATAAAGACATTTTGCTATGTACATCCTTATTTAGTACTACAAATGCTAGGAGTTCCCTACTGTGTGCTACAGTGTATGTAAATTAAGAATACTACCCTACCTATCTCTGACCCTCCCTCCCCCCTTCAAATACAGCACCTTTGCCCAGTTATAGAATATTTAAACAAGATTAAACGGAATTACAATGTACTGAACAGTTTCATAACAGTTGGTGGTGGCCAACTGTACTGTAACACCCAACATTCTGCATACTGAAGTCTATCGACAAGAGACAAGACAAAAATTAGCAGAGGTACAATACACACACCTGGGAGACTCGATGCTTAAAAATAAAAAAAAAAATAGAGAAAGAAAAAGAATCCTGAAGATGAATCTTATCACTGTTAACAATTAAATTGTAAAAATGTACCAGCTTGGTTTTGTATTGGTTCTAAAGACCAGAGAGCAGCCAGATTTGTGAGTAGCTGGTGAGGGCACACTTACAGACTCGTGACTCCCAGAACACAAGTTTTCATGACCATGAATTCCTTAGTGCTTGTTTTAAAATTCTGTTTTTCTTAGACAAGGGGTCGTCTGATGCTCACACAGTGGCTAAGCATCTACTCTGATGCAAAAGAAAATTTGTAAGAAGGACCTTTTGTACAACACCTCAGCACACCAGTGAAAGCTGTTCAGAAAGAAAAATATCTCAAGTTTGACCTGAGAATATTTTAAAATGAAGAACCAAAACATAAAGGTCAACACTAACTTCAATTCAGGCTAAAAGTATCAAACTTTAATACTAGATTTTCAAATGAAATAGAATCTGATAGTACAAGAACTTCCCTTTGCACATAAAAAAAAGACCTTACCTAGCTGCTAAACTGATCATTAGACCACTCATTTTATCTGTGAAAAAAACCTAGGGAGAACACATTCCATTTGCATTAAAAGTCTCATTTTAGTCAAGGGCAAATCTAGTTAATAACAAAATGGATTTAAAAAGTCTTTTAGACACCATTTCCGCTATAAGCAAAAATAACTTTCTAAATAGTTGACAGTCAACATGAATATTATTACATAAACAAGAATGCATTATTTTTCAATAGCTTAATTCAGACCACACAGTTTCAAACAGTGCTACTCATATTTGGAGCCTGGTTTACTTGGCAGGTAGAGGCATTTGCTTTTACAAAGAAAAAAAAATTGAAAAACACACCCCAAAACACTGCTGGGCATCAATCAAGGTTTCAGATGAGAATGCAGTGAAATCAGTTTCTTTCAAACTCCTAAAATTTGAAAGAAGTATTAATATCTAAATGCAGGTTTTACTGAGTCAATAAAATAAACAAACATCCTCTTCCTTCCCCCAGTACCCTCAACTCATGTAATCAACTTTGCCAGAAATATAGCAGGAGTCAAGAGATAATCACTTAGACATAAGACTGGGTTGGCAGCAGGTATCTGCTCTCCTGGTATTCTACCAGCACCACCAGCCTCTACACGTCTCTCATTAATTCTCAAGCAAGGTGTCAGTGATTCCTCTGTTCTCAGAGGAATGGAACTTTACTATACATACATTAGAAGAATTAGTGGAATAACAAATAAAATTAATACTTCTTGCTAGATGGTTCCTCTCCTGTCCTCCCCCTGGGTGGTGGAAGCAGCTGCCACTCTATCCCGCCCAGCCCACAAGACAAGACTGCAGCAGGAAACTGGACTCTCGCTTCCAGTTAGATTCTATGAGTAGAACAATGCATGAGATTTAATAAATTTGGTACAATAGCTCACTGAGTCTTCAGAATACTCTGAAAGAGGAGTATTTAATAAGCCAGTACCTTTTAAAACAAGACAAAAATGTTTTGGGAAAAACATGAAGAGAAGACCTACATTTTATAAGTGTGTGAAATGCTTCTACTGTTACCTAAACAGGGCCAAACATTCTGAACCTAAAGCTGTTATTTTCTTTTACCAAAAGATAAAGAAAAAGAAAAAAATCACACACACAAAAAAACCCAACACTACATTTAAGTCTCCTACAATATTATCTATTTCTAGATTTGCCAGACTACTTTCCTGTAGTTAGATGCTTGACTATAAAGAACTGTAATAAAATAAATAGAGTAAAAATCAGTTAAACAAAATCTTGGTGTGTTGAACATTTATTCATTTAAGAAGTTAGCTTCCTTCAACAGTTATTCATACAGAGGAGGGCTGCAGTGTAGGCATTGTTCTGCTGTACAAGTCTTCGGCATAAAAATATTTTTATACAGGTGGTCGCTGATGTCGTTCTGTTTCTAGTTCTTAGCTTGCTCCTCTGGAAAACCGGTCTGATACCTGTGAAGGCTTGCTCTTTTCTCCCCTTCATTATTTGGGAAAAAAAAAAAGTACATTGATACAATTTTTCAAATGTGGGAGTTAGCATAATTCTGCTTTTATTTCTTCAGTGCAGAGTGGACTGAGATTCTGTCTGAATTCCAATGAGCGAGGGTGGCTGCTGGCCACTGCCCGTGGTCAGCACGGGCCGGGGGTTGAGACGAGGAGGCATGGAATTAGCTGGGCGGATGAGCGGGGGGGGAGGCTGGTTTAGGGTCGGCCGCGGCTGAATGAAGCGCGCCTGCTGCTGGAGCGGCGGCGGCTGGCGGTGCAGAGCAGGAGCAGCGGGAAGTGCTGGACGAAGTAACGGGGGCGGCTGATTTAAAGTTGCCATGGGAGCGGCAGGTGCTGGAGCAGATGCCTGTGCTGGAGGTGAAGGGCCTAAACACTGAGTGGCCGGAGTGCTTTGTGCCTGCGCAAAGGACAAAGACAAGACTGCGTGAACAGCCATCCCGGCCAGGACGTGACGCAGTTGGGCTGCCACTGGCCACTACACAGGAAACAGCATTTAAAAAAATAAAACCAAAGAACTGAGAAGTTACTGAAAAGAAATCACCAACCAAAACATTATAGACAGCAGAACTAAAAATATTTACGAAGCAAGTCTTCTTCTAGAACAAGAAGTGTATTTTAACGCTAAAACAGTAACGTGATCGTCACTATCAAAGGTGCAGTCCTGCTCCCGGCTGGTTAACGACATTGGCTCAAGGTCTATGCAAGCTCATCATCATTCTTTAGAATGCGGTTTGCCACTCCACACCAGTTAACCTTACATTTTATCACTAAATAAAATGCTGTTCCTCAACCCATGCTTACTTATTTCTGGTACACAAAACACACCTCATCTTCTTCATCAGTGCTCTTTCCTGATGGCACATTAGAAGTATTTTTTGTGTCCTCCCCTAAAGCAGAAGCATCACCATTAGAAGCCAGGGTTCCTTGTTCCGCTTCCCATTCCTGCAATACCTCCTCTAAGTTAAACCGACGCCTGTAGTTTACAAAGAAGTTCTTCACTTGGCCAACAGTCTTGTTGCCAATTACATCTGCAATAGCTTGAAAATCTTTACCATATTTTCGGACACCTGGAAGGCAAAGTAAATAACATAGCTGTGAAGAATCAGTCAGACACAGCTACGTGTGATGTATTTATAGAGAGAACCTATGGGACCTGCAAACCGAGGACTCGCTAATTAGGAGACCTTCTCAATTAGGAGAAGGCCTCAATTTCCATTAAATCAAAGTAATTTTTAATAGCACAGCTATCAACATACAAATCAAGAACTTTATTAAAAAGTCATTACCCATTCTTCTTAAAGATCCTGGCTTACTCACCAAACCTCTCAACCTAAAACCACAGAGATCTGGCCTCTGACAAACACAGTAAATCTTTCAGCGTGCTCACAGTAAGGGCAGAAGCCCAAGACCAGCTCAAGAGGGGAGGAAGGGTGACCGAGCACACGTGCATAGCTGTAAACAGAATATAATGCTAGAAATGTCAGGTGACAGACACTGATAGCTCCTACAGGTTCCCTCCATGCCAGCTGCATGCAGATAGTTCTTTCCCACAGCCAGCAGGGCAGAACAGAGGGACACAGTTCACCAATCACAATATACTGCTCATTCCTGCACTGATGACGTGCTCTACTCAGGTTACACAGAGCTACTGGCAAGTGTTCACCTCACAACATCTGTTTGAAGCTTTCCTTCCCCATTCAAACTGGGTAGAAAAATCTGGGGGTTGGACAACCACCTTGGAGAATGCAAATATATTTAATCTACTGGTGTCTGCTTATAAGACGGCCCAGCACAATTAAATCCTCCAGGATTAAATCCTTTACTGATAAGAAGCATGACAAGTGATCTTTGCATTGTTCTTTTCATTAATTTTTGTACTGATATCAGTAGTCATTTTTGTTTGAGCCCCTCAAAAGAAAATCCCAACATATATTTTAAATACTTCTAGAACTACATTTGCATATAACACAAAAAAACTGAGTGCTACATTCTATGGTTTTTATCTTAAAATTTGAATTATAATCAAAAATATATTGATTTTGTTATATTTAGAGTGTCTAGTTATTCCCCTTGCCTGCTTAAGAAAAAAATCCTCAACCTATCGCACCTTCTAGAACACACAGCTTCGAGCTACACGAAGTTTTTTTTTTAATTACAAGTGACAACAAGTTTGGAGACTTGAAGAAAGAACCCAGTTTTGTTCCAGAGTGAGTAAACAGAAGACTCATTTTTTTCACTGTCAGTTATGCATGAGTGAATTACAATTTGACTTTTCCTCTGAAGCTCCTGATAACTAAACTGATTCAGAACATTACAGTGGTTAACGTACAGGCACTCTTTCTCATTACAGGAAAAGAAATTTATTCCATGCCTCACTTCAGAAAATGAAGCAAAGTGTTCAGAAAGTGAGAGCTGTTTCAAATCTGAAAGCTATGTTCCTTTTCAACTTAATTGTGAAGAGTGTGACCTTCAGTTTGTTCTGCTCCTTTCTACTTTCCTCGTTATTAGGCACTTCTGATCTGGTAATGCACACTCCCTGCAATTTAAAAGAAAAGTTCACCTCCAGGACAGTAACAAATTCTGTAGTTGAAGCTGATGTTTCAGCTGCCAAGGGCCCAGCTACATTATTTCGTATATTTTCTGGGGCATACAAAAAGATACAACCCTCCTGATTGCAGGAACCTTGGAAAGATTTCAGAGCCATGTGGGAGGGCATGTATCCAGGCAAAGCAAAGACAGGGATTTGGCTCTGTGCTTTATCAGTTGTACAAGGTATCAGCTACACTCCTTAAAAGCTGTGTGTGCCCACAGAACATTGCCTCAAGTACTTTAATATTCTTTGTCTGCCCTACCATTACCACCTTTACTGATTTATAATGAACATGAAATGTCCACTGCAATATATCTAACATCCTGTACAATTAATCAAGTGAAAGTGCCTGGTACAACAAAGCACATTTCTGTTAGGAAACAAATTCAGACTTCTAGTGATTTCAGCCTTTTCTGTTACTATGCTGGCTACACTTCTTTCCCCCCTTAATCTACAAAACAACTGAGCCTGTTGGTGATCTTCAACTCAGGTCTTAAAGCCTATTTCCAGGCAAACAGCTTGAAACCAAGGTATCTTGCCTTCACTGAGAACCCAACTAAAAAAAAAACACCAAAAAAACAACACCTAAATAAAATAAAATTTCCTTAGTTTAGCCACACACAGCACTACTCATTTTGGTTTCCTTTCAGTGTTTTTCACTACTGCTCTACCACAATGAGGTATTAAAAGCCTTTCAAGCTATGTAAGAAATAGAGAAGATTCACTGCATGTTTACGAATCTTTAATGTATAAGGTGGTGGCATATCTGTAAGAGTTGTTGCCAAGCCATCATCCCTGTCAAACTGGTGCACATTACTTATGCATCCTTATACAAATTCAGTGCTAAACACCACCCAAATGCTTAATCTGTTATTCAATAAAAATAATTTTATTAGGCTGATGAAAGTGAAGCTCAAAAAGGATGACTGCACAGCCTCACTTCACACGTATGAATGGTTTTCTCCCAGCTCATTTGAAAGCAGCCCAGATCACAGGAGTCCTTCAAGCTCTTCAGAACTTCACCCAGCTGCAAAGGTACACTGGAACACGTGCATGCTCTTGATTACAGCATTTCATCTTGAATGTCTCTCTTGGAGAAACTCATAAATCCAAGTTTGATGCTGTTTACACTGCTTAATGTTGTACAGCACAGCAACAAAATAATTATCAGGGTGCAAAGCAATGTGATACAGCACCACAGCAAGGCAGAAATAGTTAATGGGAGCTGCAGTTCCACTGTGATGGGATTACAGTTGCCAGGAGCACTATCTTATGTAGAGTTAGAGCCTGATTGTCCAACTGTTTTTCCCTGCAATGCCATGAAAGTCACGCACTGCTTTTCAATGCAAATTTTGTTGTTTTGATCAAGTGTTAAAACATTATTTCAATTCCATTTTCATGGCCAAGATCTTAGTTTGAAAATATGATTGTACTCATATATTTCTGTTCATAAAAGTTTGTAATTTAAGAACATTAAGTGATGAACTACCTCATTACATTCAACAACTATTCAAAGCTGAACTGTTACCTGATAAATTATACTGCAAATATATTGGCTCAGAGATCATAAGTCTGAGTCTACAACCCCATTGCAGGCACCCACACTACTTTTAAGATTACACACAGCTCTATTTTAAGATAAATTCTCATTACCCCTTTCTTAGCTACTGGAAATCTCTTGAGATTAGCCTACAGATAATGAGTTTTTTCATGTTTAGGAAAAACAGTACCAAAATTACATTACTGCATCTTATATTTACAATTTCCATGGTTAGATTTATTGTCCAAATTCAACTGAACAAATCATATAAGTGCCACCTACCTGCTTAATGCTTATGATTTCTGTAAAATTATTAAAAGCATATGCCAAAATATACCAATACATTTAATGAAGTCTATTTTAAAGTGTACAAACTAAATGCCCCCATGTTCAAGTCAACTTTCAAGTCCAAGCCTAATGCACATTATGGAAGCTTTTAGTACAGCAGCTGTGGCTACCTTCTAAAAACAAAGTCAGGGACAAACACAGCATGGCTCCCTCATGCCTAGAGTCTACTGCCTCAAGCAATTACTTTGAAGCAAGAAATCAGCAGCCTTAGCTTGAGGGATGGGAGCACTCCCATTCCAGGAGAGAGAATGAGCAGTAGGTAAGGGAGAGATAATTAGAACACTTTGTTCTTGACATTAAGGTTCTGTCCCATCTCCATTTTTTACAGTGACAAGGGAAAGGGACCATAAAGGAAACAGTACATATAAGAAGCACATGTCAATGAAAAGAGATTTCTTCCAGAAGGCCTGATTTCTCACCCCACCCTTAACTGACTACCCTTATAAAACATAGAACATTCTCTGGAGATCAGAAGACTAGAACTCCTCCCCAAGGAGTCACCAGCAACCCTCACTCTCTTTTTCCCAAGCTCCAGTTTATTTGTCTTGTTGGTCACAGAGTGCCATAGCTCAACAAAAGCTGAATGTATTCTTATCACTTCCCAAACTGTTGCTTGGGGAGAACTCCAATAATTAAACTATGAAAAGGAAAGATGGTTTGAATCCTTTCATTCTAAGGCAGGCACAATGCCCTAGAATTTTTCCCTGGATTTTCCCCACTTTTCCAGAAAGACTTCTATTTACTAGACTGTCATACTAGAGACAGGCATCTCCTTTGGCTGTGTCTGGGAACAAAACACTGAAGTATTTAAAACAGTCAGAGAATGAACAGAGAACAGTTTGAAGATGCAAATCCAAGCCTGAGGCATGTAAGCTGAAAGGCATGATTTAAGACACACCCTGTCTTTCTGTATTTCCATTCACACTTAAAATAACCTATCTTTAGGTTCAGTCAACTGACTAATAAGTACCAAGTATGGCACACCTGTCAACTTCACACTGATATCCTGATCCACTGAATAGTTCATACTAAAACTCAGTCTCTCATTTTCAAGGTGAAGATGCAGAGGAATACAGCAGATAGGTATCAGTGAGCTGAGTATATTATCCTTATAAAAGATGTTCCATAAAAGTGAGTCAATATATAGACAATATATGCCTTCAAGACAGCATCTCCAGATATTTCCCTTACATGTTTCTTGATTTGGCAGTGCATGCTAATACAAGAGTCAGTTTTCCTTCATATAAATGAAATAAAGGCAAATTAGCTGTATGAGCAGCCTACTAGAAAATGCTGGGGTTTTGGCCCAGTAAGACTGTTAATCAAGCATCCAATATCCAGCTTCAGACTCTTAAGAAGCCTAATGGGTAGATACCTGCCCATTATTCCCTCATGAACAGAGAAAAGCAACAGTAAAGCAGATTTACTTCTGTTTTTTCCTACTTTAGGAAGATATAGATGTCTTAAATGCTTCAAATTTTATTACTTTTGCTTTAGTCTTCCACCTTGGAGAAATTCATGTAAAGTGATTTAGAGGATGATTGAAGGGACTCTCTGGTACTAATACAGTTGTTAAACCCTGCTTAGCTTTTCTCTTTGAAATTTAAGATGGGTAACAGAAAATGTAGTGCTATGTTGCTTGAATATATGCCCTAAATATTCTCAACAGTTTTGCTGCTTTCCTGGTGACTAGGTAAAGTTTAGCTTTGCATTAGGGGGAAATACAAATATAAGACTGAGCACCTCTTCAAATCTTTTGCATCAGATTTCAACTTGCTGCTACTATTAACATACCTTGTACTGCAAGAAGCTGCTCTTCTGTGGTCCAACGGGCATTGATTTTCTGATTAGACTATTAAAATTAGAAAAATGGCACAAAGATCATTAAATTGTTTCAACAGCTGCAAAATACCTGAGCATCAATGTGTTTTACTTGCACTACATTTTGCAAAATAGGTAAAAACTGCCTGCTTAAAAGCCAAAAATTTATAGTTTAAGATTGTTTTCAGGAAGAGGAAACAATATTTATGAATTTGAGCTTAAAACTTTGCCAGCAGTTTTTCCTCTGTTTTATTGCAGTTCTTAGTATCAGCTATATAACTTATGCACAAGCTAATGATCTTTATGCAGACAGAATTTGAATTTGTAGTAACATTTATCTAAACTATTTGGACTTGGTGTTTAGAGCATTTCGCATTCATGTTACGTTTCATATGCAAGCCTTTTAAACAAGCAAAGCCAGAACTTCAGCAGTAATAGATCATTCATTTCAGATGCCAAAATACATACATATAGTCATGTTTTCACACAGAACATAGAATTTATGACTGGCAATCTACATTACCTACTTTTAATCCAAAAAGTCCCCACATGTCAGGGCTCAATTTCAGCTCTCTATTATTGTGACCAGACATGACATTTCAGTTTTCTCTGCTTCTTTTTTCACCCAGTTGCCATAAAGAAAAAGCCTACCACCAATTTCTTGTAAAGAAGCCAGACTCTCCCTGCATGTAATTTAATGGATCCTGTTTAAGCTGCTGCTGGAGTGCAAACACTAGGCTGTAGCAAAACACATTTCTGCAGCTTCCCACTAATATAAGTGCAAGGCCACAAGTTTTAGAATTTATTCTGATTTACCTCAGGAGGTTTGAATTCTTCAATCCCGCCTTCCATTTTCTGTTTAAGTGCACTGTTTACTTGCTTAGCATTTTGAACCTTGGTCAAAAACAACAAAGTTAATCAGCTCCACAAAGAAAGTTGGTCACTTTACACATTTATCTTCACTAGGATTGCCACAAGTGTACCTCCTAAGTTAGAAAGAGAAATATTATGGTTTAAGGCTTCACTACTTTCAACTGTTTAAAAAAAAACTTAAAAAACCAAACCAAAACACATCACAGTTTACTATGGAGAAAAAAAAAATTAAGCCAGTCTTTCAAAAGAACAGTTTGTCTGCAAGAATATTAAAAGCTGTTCATAACAAGTCATTTTTGATAAGGATGCATATGTTCTTGAAGAATGAAGAATATTCTAGACACAAAACTTGATTCTTAGAAATGTGAGATGTATTGCATGTATTAATTTATTAGAGTCTTCCTTCTCAAAAAAAAAAAAAATCATGAGTGAGATGTTTGCAGTTAGTTCCTTCTGACAGATGCTTTTTATTGACCTGAAATCATTCTGATTTTCTTTAGGGGGGATTCTTGAAATTATTTAAAATATTTCTTAGTTTATAAAAAGAACAGAACTTCCAAGTTGTACATTTACATATCTATGAACCACTTAAATCTGACAGTGAGGCACATAAGGTAACATAGGTAAGAAAATAGTTTTGCATACTATGGTGCACAGCTATTACAAGGGTTCTTAAGTATGGACACAAAAGCAGACAACTCAGTGGGAGATTCCAAAGGCTGCATCTCTGAGATCACTGCAAGAAAAAAAAAAAAAAAGAGAAACACAACCTCAAGGCTGTAACTCACCTACACTTAGGCTAAAGAGTGAAACCCACCTATGCTATTTAGCCCCAGAGTCCTGCTGTGACAGAAAGAAGCTTATTTCTCCTGTAAAAGAACATAAGGCAGCAAAAACCCCATGAAAGAAACCCTTTATTCACTCCATGAGTTTGCAACAGGGCAGCTCTATAAGGAGGCAAAAATTCCAGAAGATAAGCCTTGACTCTGTAGCCCCATCTGTAGCTCCTAGAAAGCAAGCATGCACATAACTGCTGTACCCTTAGAAACTGAATAATTACACGTTTCAACTTTAAATGCCAAAATTTAATTTCTTCATGCAAAGGACGCAGGCAATTTTCCTCTTAAAGGGGAAGACTAAAAAGCTTTTCTTAATTTAATAAGAAGTAAAAAACTTATCAATTCAAAGAGAGAAATAACTAGGCCCATGATTTCCACACACCTCCCATATTTTCACAGTATGTGGGAAAGGACATCTAGAAAATCAGCTACAGTTTAAAGCATAACACATGTAACTTCCTCTGCTCCATTGGTCTCATTTTCATTTTTCACACAAATACTTTTAACAAAGTAAAAAAAAAAAAAATCAAATCAAATGTGACTTTTGATTTTTTCCCGTCCCCAAATATGTAGCACTGTTTTAATGCCACCTCCTTTTTTTTTTAAATAAAAAGTCATCTTGCTTCATTTTATCCAAAAGAGCAGATGAACGTAAAAAAACAAAACTGAAGAACAGCTACTGTCCAGCATTTGTGGTGATAACTGTGGAACAAAATGAGGAAGACTCACATTAAAGAAGTTTCAGAATCTTCACAGATAATCTTCAAAACCATTACAATCAGAACAATCTGAGATGAAAAAAAAAAACCAAGACCAATAACCCATGGTACCTGTCGCTTTAATGAGATTAGTTCCATATCCAGCTGTCTAAGAATTGTGTTGGCTGCATTGGGACTACAGGAAACAGCTATCACATCTTCCTGGGTCAGGTACATGCCTTTTGGTGGACGGCATTTGGAACGCTGGGAATGGTGGCGATGCTGCAAGCTCTGATACTCTCTTCTACCCAGACCTATTTTGCTGGTCTGAACAGGCTGCTCATTATTGCCCTTTAATTTACAAGAAATAAATCATTAAAGAATAACAGTACCTTGTATACAACTTTACTAAAAAGAATGAAGTATCAGATAGCATTGTAATGTCATCTTTATGACAATTAAAACTTAAGCTAACATCCTCCTTTGCATGTAGTATCCAACTATGTCTTGCAGATGAGTTGATGGAGCATACCAGTCATCTGCTGGATAAGCCTGTGTTAGTCTAAGAAAGGTCAGTTTCCAAACCTTTTTTCTTAACATGGCCACAAATACAGTAAATGTTATGGAAATCCTAGTCTGAATACTGTGACAGAGGGCAAACATTGAGAACCTCTTACATATACAGCAGGTAAGTAATATACATGTATGTATCTTGTTTTTAAAACAAATAATCTGTGACTTTACACATTTATTTCTGATCAGATATGAAGAATTTGGGTAAAGATTAAAGGAAAAGAATGACAAAGTCAACCAGGCCAGCCAAAAATGCAAAATGATATTTTTCCCTGCTGTAAGCACTCTACAGAAAGAGACTGTACTGTTTGGTTTGGGCGGGTGGGGAAGGGCTGATCTGAGATTTGGAAGAGAGAGTATGGACATATATTTGCAGTCTTTATAAAAATCTATGTAATTTAGAAAACTTGAGCCTTTGTTATTTGCTTCTTTGGAAATGCAGTCTTTGCAACTGTGTTGGTATGTTTGGGCACCTAAACATTTCAGCTTTGTCTTCAATTGGCATTGCTGCACAACACCTACTCCACATTATGTGACTCCCTCAGAGTAACTCAGTAGCTTCCCTATAGGCCAGGAGCAGAGATACAAATATTACTTTCTCTGCAAGGATTTTCCAATACAAAGCAACGCTTAATACCAGAAGAGAAAGAGGATTCAGGCTTTTCCCTACTTCAAGCAGCTCCCTACTGCTCCTCCCTGCTGGCATCCATGCATGTTAAGAGGAGGTGGTCATCTGATCACAGTGACTGCAAAACCAAGTGCAGCAGCCATTATAATTATTATTATTATTTTCTGTAGTAGTAGTACAGAGCAGCAAACAGAGTCTTGTTTTACTACACTTCACCTTCTGCCACATTATCTTCCCCAGCTAATATAACATCTTAATCCAGTCCCCAGACTTCATAAAGGCCACCTTAGAAACACTAAGGATATGTGCTCCTCCTTGGAAAATTGATGTAGAGCCTTATATCTTTGACATCTAAAAATTTCAAAGGTGAGTTTACTTCTGCCTGTTTACACTATTTGGGTTTTGGTTCTGCATTGCTCTTTTATGTATGAAACTGCAGTTCCTGTGTGCTCAATCTGGACTTAAAGTGAAAATATTCTCTCACAATTTTGTCTTGCCAAGATAGAGAGTTTAGGTTATTTTAGTTTTATCTGGTAACAGAAAGTTTCCATGGCTGTGTGTTCAAGCAGCCTACTCAGTTTATATTTTGCTTAGGAAGTGAAAGTACGCAAATCCTACCAGAACTATTAGATCACAAAATTATCTTGTGCAGATCCAAATAGCTCATCAGAAACTACAAACCTATTTGTCCTGTTCCTAGAAGTCTATCAGCACATTAACTGCATGCTGGACTGCATGTAATGATTCAACCTATAACCAAGTAAATTGAGCAAAGTAGACCTTATTTAGACATGGCTAAGGCAGCAACCCCAATCATTAGATTGCAAGGACATTGTTAGAACAGCGTAAGAGTAAAAAGGTACATTATCAGACCACATGACATTTCAAGCACTATAAAACATCCCCACACTAAAAAAAAAAAAAAAAACCAACTCAAACTCTTTCACAGAAAGGGATAATTGTCCTTTTTTCCCCCAAGGCCAGCTAGATAAAGGGATACATTGAAGGTCACTCAAAGCTCAGAACAGAACCTAAACTTATCAGTCTCTTACTCAATATAATTTTTGTTAGAAGTGCAAAGTTTTATCCATAATCCTAGATACCACTTCATGGGAGTGCTGAAGTTTAGCATAACCTCTCCTCTCGTTCTTGAGAAGCATGAACTGGCTCATTTAGGAAAATCACAAATGCTTGAAGTTAATCAAAGAAACAATTAAATGCTTACACACTTTGTTTTTCTAGTCTAGTTCTAGTAGATAGCTTAGTGTTTACAACAAGAACTCAAAAAACCCCAAAAACCTGAACATACCCTGAACACAGCAGTCATCTGTAAACCTAACAGTAAGTGCTCATTAGGACAAAAATGTTTTTCTCTACATTTATTAGTAGAAAGCATCTCAGTAAAACCACATATTAGTTGAAATGCATTACCTCACTGTGGCTTTGAGCAAACAACAAAAGTTGTTCTTAGAAAAATGTAATTTAATTTTAAAATTCAAAGAAAACATTTTGATTCAAATAATTCACATCCAGTAAAGCTGTAAACATATTAACAAGACTGATGGAGGGCAAATACAACCTGTTTTACCAGGCTGTGAGAGGACACATCTCTTACAAAACTTGAAGATCTCTCAGAGGACAGTGGAGGTAATGAGAGATGCATTTACAGCCAGAAAATGGCAAAAATATATGACAAAAATTCGTTTCAATGAGAAGTCTTTTCCACTTAAAGACCCTGGGATTTCAGCAGGCTGCAAGCTGAACCTCTGTGCTACAACTCACTCTTCACAGTAACACATTCACTGAAAACAAACAAACTGACATTCACCATTAAGTTATCTGTTACCTCCTTTTTGGCTTCTTTTTTGGGATCATAATCACTATCATTTCCATCCATTGGATGAGCTTCTTCTACATCATCATCACTAAAGACAGATTATAAAAAAACTGGTCACTTTATTACTTTTTAAACCCAAATATAAATATGTACCAGGATAAGACAGAATTATCTACTCAAATTTATCAATTCTAAGTACATGGCATCACAAAATTATTTGTAGTTTTCGAAAGACAGCTGTTACAAGCATATTTTCCGTATCAAATTCTAGTAATTATGATAAACAAGCAATCCTAAACCATAGTTTCAAAGTTACTTTAAGCAGTGCTGGTACTGCTGCCAAGAATTTTGGTGTCATCTTTCTTCAAATTCAACCACTTGTGCCAGTGTGAACACTTATGTGGCCAGCTGTATACCAAGGCTAGAAATAACCTTTCGTTTGCCCCATTAGTTTTAATAGCCCAATTTTCAAACCACTGCACCAGGTGAATAAACCCTTGCTGAAGTCTGTGGGGAGCACAAGGCAACAACATAGGATGGGAAAACATGGGACTGCTTTTTCCCCAAAGTGCTTAAAATCTAGCAATTTAGGGGAGGGAAATGAAATCTGCTGAATTAAACCAAAGAGAAAAGGTTAAAAAGAGAACAGTCAATTTAGAGCCCAATCCAGTCATTCTGACAATGTAATTTCTGTATAAACTAATGCAAAAACATACTAAAATTTCTAGTTATTAACAAAACTCCCCAAAACTGCTATATTAAAAGCAAACTGATTTTAGCCTGTAATTTTTCAAAAATAGGATCACTAAATAAGCATGTGAACTTTAGATTTCAGGAGTTATTGAAAATAACATACAATTAAAAAGTCCCCTTTTGCTCCAGTTAGGCAGTTTTCTATAGATATAAAATTATAGCTTCCACTATAAACATAGATTATGTTACTTACACATGCAACACATACCATCTTTTAAAAAGTGCAAGTTAATAATCAAGTATACTGAGCACAATATAATTTTAATTTCATAGTAACTAGAAGAAATGTTATTCCATTCCATGCAAGACAAGATAAAACTATTGTGAGCTCTAATTCTCTCTGACTGGTAGCAGTTCAAAGCCTCCTAAAAAAAAGACTTCATATAAAGTTTTGTTATAAAGCAATACTTAGGCATTCTAACTGCTTCAGCTCTCTATAGTAGTTGAACTTTCAGTTTGAATTCCAT
>VZRF01011311.1:348116-358134 GCA_013396875.1 Vireo altiloquus | reverse complement strand
CCCCTCCCTCCCTCCCTCCCACCCACAAAACCACTCTCCTGCAGACAGTAATAGACTTCAAGGTTTAAATCCTTGTTTTTACAGTTATCCATTAAAACACTCCCATCTCTTATTACAACTCAGACAGACTGGAGTGATAAAGTTCTTAAAGCACAGGTACCAAACCCCTCGCTAAAATCGGACATCACAACAGGGGCTCAAACCTGAAACACATGGTTCACACTGAAACAAAGGGAAATTACTCCACATCTCTACTTAGGAAGATTTCAGTCTCTGATTAGCTACTTAAGAACATAAAACTCACCTGTCACCTTGATTATTTCTATTAGCTAGTTTACGAGCCTGACGATCCATCAAACTTGTCCTAGAGCGAGTTTTTTTCCAAGAATAGTAATATTTCACAAGGCTTGCAATGGTCTTGTCTGGGAGCTAGAAGAATTCATCAACATGTTAACACTTTTAAGAATTAAAATTCCACCCACAATTATAATTCTGCTCTGTTCATTACCATCTTTAAACAATATTTTAAATGCATTGATAAGATAGAAGAGAGGGATGTATTTCATGCATTTTTAAAAAGGGAAGAAACTGCAGAGCGAAAAAACTCTATGTCCAACATACATGATGAAATTAAATTATACCTTATATTCAAGGTTCTTCCTGAAGCTTTTACACAGAAATCAACATGAAATTTTAGCCCAATGGGAGCCTTTGTTCTTAGTGCATCTGAACTGTTTAATATTTTTGATTAAAATATTACTTTACCATTTGCTGGATCCTGTGAAAGCTCTTTCCATGGAAGCTAAATGCTTGTTCAAATAGGACTTTATCTTCAACTGTCCATTCATCAGGGAAAGGAGTGAAGTTAGGGAGATCCGCAAGGGACTTCTCAATATTGTGTTTATGCCAGAATAACATGCCGAGAGCCTTTGAAAAGAAACAGTCCCTCTTTGGATTTAGTCAATTTTCTAAAACGTTGAGACAAGTTAAAATAGAAACAGGCAATTTATTTATTAAAAATAAATTTTGACTATCAGAATTCCTTCTCAAAATATATTTACAATTTTATTGGCTATTTACTATAGCTTACAAAATTCTCTTTGGAGACAGTGGGCACATCTATACTTTATTAATGGTATGAAAGCCAGACAATTTAAGGTTGGCATGGCAGCAGTAATTCTAGAGCAGCATGAACTAGGCTGAGAGGCTCAAATCTGACCTGCTTTCTTACTTTACAGGCATATATCACCTACACAGTTCCTTATAGGCCTTTATTACTAGCCCACTCAAAAAAGAAAGTAAAAATACTTTTCAGTAGCCAGAGGATCATCCAAAATGCAAGTCTGAAAGTTCAAAGTGAGAGTGGTCTTTCTACAACTCTCCAATCCACAAATAACAGCACGGCCACTTCCATGTCATGTGCACCTAATAAGGAATGGAAATTTAAATATACTTTCTTATATAATTTCATTTCTCAATATTCTGAACGAATTTTATGTTCATTAGACTTTCTGCCAGAGGATCACTGACAGATTTGATGCCAAGATTCGGGCATGGGAACTGGGCAATGTAATCCACTCAGTTTCAATCACACAGCGCAGACAGTCACCAGTCGTCTCTCCAACCCCCTGATTTCTCATCTTCCAACAACCTGGACACAGCAAACATCTGCTCTTGTTAAAATGGCAAGTGACAACTTGCAAAGAGAATTTCTATTCCATTGTGAGGAATCTACAAATGTTTTGTACCAGAGTTATTTTGAAAATCCATCTCTTGGAGACTTGAGATCCATCAGTTCCTCCTCTTGCCTAACAGAAGGCATAAAGAAGCAACACCAAACCACAGGTATATTCTGGACATTGTAACACTGGCAGCCACTTTGTCAGACAGCAGTTGATGAGCAAGCTTCCATCCTCCAAAACTTGATCATACAACTTCTTTTCACTTGTACAGCAAATATTTTTTCGCAATGGGTAATCTCACTTTTACATAGATTGGTTAATTTATGAAGAAATTTGCAATAGAACTATATGCAGACTGGCAAAGTTTTACGCTTACTTTTTAAGGAATGGTGACCAAAGGTTGTTAAATAGAAAGTGAACTTGTTTGTTACTTTCAGAGGTAAAATTTGAGTCTGTTTTCCTGCCTCTGAAAAAACACACTCAATTCAGGTTGTTTGCCTTTTTTCTAATATCAAAGAAACCTTTTCAGTGCCATCCCTATCAAGTAATGGTTCAAAATTGTACCATATTTGCATTCTAATGTTTAAATTTGTAAGCTGCTTCCCTAAGAAACTCTTTAGCTAAATATACACACACAATTGCATGACATGCCCAGTGTATCAAGAAACATACCAAACCTTTCAAAAGTGCACATTACAAGCTGAGCATGTCATGAAAACAAAGAGCTCAATCTTTTGCAGAGAATCCAGACCACAACTGTATGCAGATCCATTTAACTGCAGTGTTTGCTGCCGTGCCTGAAGAGAAACAGCGTTAATTAATGGTAACCAAGGGGAAAAATAAAAGAGTTGTGTTATAGTTTTATATTAAAAAAAACATCCTTTAAAGGAGCACTCTCATTCCACAGCACTTACCTGTTCCACATTGTATCCATGTTTTTCCTTTGCTATTGCTATATATTCATCCACTGTAACAAAGCAACGTCAGAATTATTCTTTAGTACTTTTAGCTCTGCTCAATGACAGACTTAGCCATCTAACATGGGAAAAGAGTCTCCCCCCTGCTTTAACACACTGCATAGGCCCGGGTCCCTCAAAATTTTAAATATATTCACAGCTTTATTAATAATAAATAAACCCACTGACTGAACATTTAATTTTATAAACTTTTTACACAAGCTAATTCTGCTTTCTTTCACATTTTTACTACTACAAAACCACAGAGGCTCATAATTTATTTATTTTAAGCAGAGATTAACTGGTTATTGAAAATCTATGCCATTTTGGAACCCACTCTTGGGTTAGTTTTAAATTGAACTACTTCTACTGCTCATATTCCCATACATGTTGAGAATTAAAGCAAAGAGATGCTATATCAATGATTATACATATCCTCAATATTAATATATGTTTTCACTGACCAATGTTGATTTTAACAACAAAGTCAGTTTTCAATAGAAAGTATGAAAATTCAATAATTAGGCAATTAAATTCACAAATAACACTTTAAAAATCATATTTAGCAATAATAGAGACAGCTTCCAGTTGAACACTTTTCATCATTTTGAAATTAAGTTCTACTTATTTATTTTTAAACCAAAACTCTTCCTATTCACCTTCTAGACCTCAAAATTAAGTGGCAATTAAAAAGTTGAAAGGAAGCATGATAAAGAAAAGGAAATAATCATATCCTCCTTATTCACATGGACAAGGGATACCCTTGCCATGTACTGTTGCAGCAAAGAGTTAATTGTACTTTAAAGGAATGAAAAAATTGTTTAATAATCACAGTTGTAGGGTATTTAATTTCAAACTGTTCTGCAGTAGTTGAAGGTCCATTTCCTCAAATGTAGACAGCTATAAATCTCTAACTACTGGTATAAGACAGAAACTATTCTGAGGATGAAGTTCTCATGGTTGCATCCTCAAAGTTTACTCCCCTGTATTACATATGGGAAATTCTAGCATAGGAGACAGGTTTAAACTAGATTAAACAGATAATTGATCACATTAAGTCAGATGACTCCTGTATTTCAGGTCACTTCTGAAGGGAGAAAATGTTTGGTTTTTCCTTCTAGGACAGCAGTAATAATTTCCCCTTGAAGTGGGCCTCAACAAATCTTTTCTGAATTCAGCCACTGCAACTTCGTCTCCTAGAAATTTAAAGCAGCAAGTTCCTCATGTTCAGATATTTCATTCTTTCATTAGTAACAAAAGGTTTCACAGACAGCGATGATGATGATACAAAATAGGCAGTATGATTTGAAACAAAGGCTTTACTAATAAAAAGAAGGTCATCTTGCCTTTACCTGGAGTTCTCTAAATAGAGAAAAAGAGAAGCTTTGTGCTTAATTAATTTGCAATTTTACTGTGCGTAAAATAAAGAGCAAACAGGCACATCAGAAACAATTATTTAGTTTACTTAAGCACCCAAATTCGTAAGCAGGCAAGGACTTACATTTGGCATCAGGAATATTATGATATGGAGACCATACAAGCATCCCTCCATTATCTTTATCAGTGTATTTTGTGGCACCTGTAAGACAATAAGTAAGTCTCAGTATTTATTTAATAACTATGATCAAGAGAAAAACTATGTCACAGTAAGCAAGAGCCATCCACATTAAGAAGTCCAGCTACAAAGTGGGGAGTGGGAGAAACATCATAAATTCAAAATCATTTCCTTAAGACATCAAATGGCTGAATTTGAACACTACTCTTAAGAGGTACAAGTATAACTAAATATTAGACAGTATCCTGGGTACCACAATGAAACCACTGAAGTGCATTGCTTAAATTGGAAGGAATCCCATCTAGTTGTAAGCCCCTTGCCATGGGCAGGGACACCTTGCACTAGACCAGGCTGCTCAGAGCCCCATCCATCCTGGCCTTGAACTCTTCCAGGGATGGGGCATCCACAACTTCTCCAGGCAACCTGTGCCAGTGCCTCACCACCCCATAGTGAGGAATTTCTTTCTTATAGCTAAATCTACCCCCTATAAAGTTGGCAAGGATGTAACTTTGTCCTTCTGAAGTGATGATTGTCCATAGTACTCTAACATTTATCACTACCATAGGAGTATTAGCACCTACTGTGGTCATTTAGGCTTCCTTAAAACAAATAAAAATAGATAAGAAGTAGAAAACAGTCACCATCCCCAATCCCAGATCAAGGAACTACACTAACAACAATGCCAGAAGCAATTCTGTTCATCACTCCCCCTCTAGTTTTGATTTTTGTAACCATATAGATTTAATATTCATAGCCAACCAAATTGCACAGCTGTAGAAAGCAGTTAGATGTAAACGTAATTTTTGGTTTTGGTTTGTTTACCCCCACCTCAATGTAGCTAAGGAAGCAGTACAAATTACCCAGCCCACCAGGACAGAGCAATACTGATGCAAACACTGAAGCACTAAAGCAGAGTATATGATTTTTGAAAACATGCTGTAAAAGAAAACTCCCCAATACTGAAAAAGCATATATTCAGAGTTACTTTCTATTACTATTTCACAAATGTAGTCTACTACATAAAACCCCTTACAATCTGTTTACAGTACTTTATCTTGCTAAGAAATTGCTCAACAAGTGGAGGATTTATACCTAATGTCAGTAGAAATTCCTTGAGTAATCACCCTCAGAGGAATTTTCCTTGCATCCTTCTTGGAAAAGAACAGCTTGGGTTTTTTTTCAGTGAAACAAGTAACTTTTCACCCAATTTTAAGCTTACACACTTTATATTCAGGTTCTACATCTTGTCTGAAGCAAACAAAAAAACAACTCCAATGCTTTGGAAAAAAGAACAGTGCTTTCCCTTTATGTACTATGTTTTGTTGCTCTTCTCTCTTCATTTTGGCAGTGTTTTGTATTTGCTATCATCTCTGCAATCTCGATCCATCACAACTGTGAACTAGAAAACAGTTAATTAGAAAAACTAAAAGAACTCCTGTGCCTTTCCAAAATGAGATGTGTAAGGCAGATAACCTCAATGCAGCATAAATTCCGTAACAGGTTAAGAATGTACAGACACTCTTAAAGCACCAGTTTCAGGGCGTAAGCATTAATAAACTCTGAAAGGTTTTTGGTATACAAGAACAAACTCTTTCACATAACATTCCACTTTAGAACAAAAAAGCAAGACATTTTTAGTCACTAGGGATGCAATACTTCATGAAGAGCAATGCCAGCATGTACCAGACACAACATTTCTCTTGCACACTGTTTTCATCACAAGTAAATGACCACTACCTTGCACTCCATTCTAACTAAAGATGAGGAGAAAGCAGGGCCACCAGAGAATGTATTGGAATTTCAGGTAATGAGCAAGAAATGTCTAAACTTAAGATACCTGCAGACAAATGGATATCATCAGGTACTGAATACTCAAGTACTAAAGTGAAAGAATTAGTTTCAGAGTTCTTGCACCTGCAGGAGATCATGTATGTGGTGACATTTCCCTACTGAGATGCTACCCTCACACGACAAACAAGCAGCAACCACCAGAACAGCCCTTTCCAAAGCAGTGCTGCGTCCCTAGCAGGAATCAGACGTTTCCATTCAGGTGGCACCTTCACACTGCCAGGAGGAAAGCAAGGATGACAAAGGAATATTATGAGATGCATACAGGTAGCTTGAAGAAAAGTACCCTGCCCTCAGCATGGGATGTCCCTAGCTGTAGAACAAGGATCCCTCCATCTCCATATGCAGGATCATGACCTACCTTCCTGAGAACTGCTTCCTGTCCTTTGTGCCCCAAGCACTCAAGCAAGCAGCCCTAACCCCCAAAGAGGCTGTCTTATACCTCAAGGCTGACATCTTTATCTGCAAGGTCCATTTTTACAAGGGATGGGGGGCTGGAAATACCCTGCAACATGTTAACCCAAAGTGTGTTAGAAGAGTTGCAAGCCAGTAAGGAAGAGAAGGACCAAGAGCTACATCTGAAGAATAAAAAGTCTCTCTCTCTTTCCAAAACACAAGTCCAAGCAACTGAGGAAGAGGTTCCTGTACTTCAGCTGCCAATAGCAGTGAGGAAATGCAGCCAGCTGAAGAGATGACCAACAGGCCCTCTGTACCACTTCTGGAATACAGAAATTTTAGCAGCTGACCCTCTCTAAATTGCAGCTTCACATTAGAAGTTAGGTAGGCACAGCTGGCGCAGCTCTACACAAGGTTCCAGGTACTGACAATAAAGTGATCATCCAGGAGTATACAAGACACAGTGAGGGCATTGTGGGGCAGCATAGCAATTTAAAAGTATGTTGGTTTCCAGTACAAAATGTACTTTCCTCTACTTAAGATTAAGCTTTGAGAGTAGGAACAGAAACATGGAAACTAACTGGAGAAACCCCCAGATTCCTAGAATCACAAACCAGAAATCTTAATAAGTGAGTTAATTAACAAATAAGTAAAAAAATCCCAAACAAAACAGGGGATGTGAGGACAGATGGTGTGGAATAAATGGAAAGTGTTATATACTTTGCCACACCATTTAATAATTTCAATTTAAGAAAGCCTGTTTTCCTATTAGGAGACTAGAGAGAGAAAAGTTATAGACATACAGAGAAATGCATTCCTAAGTGACCTTAAATGACATAAAATATTCTTCTTGACAGCCCCAACCCCATCCTTGAAAAGAGAGTAAATGAGAAATTAGGTATTTCAGCATTAAGTAAGTAAAATTCATACTAAAACCTTTGTGAAGTCTAAATCTGAGTAGAATAAAACTTCTCTAGCAGTCCGATGTGGATGACACAACAGGGTGGTGTATTCCCTAATATGACTTCCCAAAAAATGCAAACAACCCACAATATAAGGATACTAGCTTTTGCTATATCTTACTTGATAAGTAGGGTCAGAAAGTACACACAGAAACATTTTCACCAACAATATAAAATACTGTAGGAAAACCAGTCAAAGACAAATATCTGGAGTGCAAGGAATGGTATGTTAACTTAGTAAACAAGGTAAAGTAAAAATCCCAAGTTTCCTTATTAAAATTGTTTCTTGCAGTGACAAAATTTCCCTCATTGCTGTAATATTTAGTAACAATTAAAAATACTACTTCCCTTAAGCTCTATCTGAAAGTTTGCTTGTAAAAAGAATATGGTGTTTAGAGGTGTAAGAGAGTATGTTTAAGCTAACTTCTCCTAATTGTTGCTTCCAACCACAATCGACTTCTTCCATGAGACACCAAGAAACAGATGCACCTTTTTTTTAAAAAAAAAAATCTTGTTTTAAACATAAACTACATTTAAAAAAAAAATGCTTACTCCCACCACAACACTAATCATAAATATTTTGTTCCTCAGTGTACTGTTGAAAAATAGCCACAAGCAATGCTCTACAAGACAAGCTAAGTGAAACACAAGAATTGATATTATTCTGCTCATTTTAGTATTTCTGTGTGTTTATCAGGGCTGACTTTGTGTCTTAGACTTATGTCTACTTTTAACCATCATTGATTCCCTTCTCCCACCTATTTATTTCAAGGGGCTTAAAAAACAGCACTCAGAGTACTGCAAATAAACACATACTCTAAAGTATCTGGTAAACCCTCAAAAAAGAGCATTATAACAATTCCAAGAAAAAATGTAATTAAAGATAAACAAATACAGTTCCATGTCCATATAGGCAAATCTAGAACTACAAGGGAGCTTATTACCTCACTTACTACCAAAAAGTAACCTAAATGTAGCTATCAGAGCACAGACTTTTGTCTCTCACTTCTGTCTCTAAGAAATGATGCCTCAAAACTCATCAGAAAAAAAAACTCAACCAGAAAACCAAACAGCTGAAAGCTTGAGATTTTGCTGAGATCACCTCTGATAGCCAATCTGTTAACTTGGTAGGTGCTGTACTTTTAAACTTGATGACTTTTTAATTTATTTTATTTTGTAAGATGTAGGTGTTCCAAAATAAATCACTACCTACTTTGCCCTAATAATCAAAATACACACACCAAGAAGGATAATACTATACATTATGCCTCTAACTCAGGAGTTATTAAAGAAGCATTTCCATTATTAAGGAAACTGATAAAGTGAGTATATATTAATCCCAGTTACTGGGGAAAGAAGCATTAATTGAATGCCATGCCCCAGAAACACTTAGGAGCTCTAAAAAGTCTGGTTACAGGAGAGCATAAAATTAGTTCTGTAGTAACTAATGTAATGGTACTATTGCATATACAGTTTACAAAATTGAAACCACAGAACCTCAATTGTCTTACAAGGGTTGAAGAGTTCTTTTAATCAAAAGAAAAACAAACACTAGGTGTTTTTCTAATTTAAGTGGCCTGTAGGATAAACAAGCCCAGGCTGCAGGTTAGAAACCATAATTTTTATCTGCGCATATTTTTATCTAGGCAATGTAAAAATAAAGGGTGCCAACAATTAGCCTTATTAACAAAGAGACTTAGACTACGTGCTCTTTCCTAGGGGAAAGGCACTCCCTTAAGCCAAGATCACGCATCCATTTAATCCCACCCTCGCACTTTCCTTCCCCCGGCCTTTTCTTTGGCCTGTGGGGACTTGCGCCCATCCAGAGGGGCTCGCTCCAGCCTTGGGAGGCACTGTGAGAGCAATCCTCTTCCGGTAAGAAATCATCTGACACCCATGGAGCCTGTCTGGAGAGCAGGGAAGTAGCCAGGCTTCATCTGACCACTACGGCAAAACCGATGAACGCTCCTGTGGTCTCCCTGCTCAGCGTAGTAAGGCACGGCAGCATTCTAGCAATTAAGTTGCTAAAGCTGAGTACCAGGCTATGCGAGCGTACCCATATTCCTCGGGGCGGGGCTGGGGGGGCGAGGAAGGCGGAGGAGAGCAGCTCAGCCTGCCACGGCGGGGCCAGCGAGGCTACTACAGCACACAAAACCAGGAGCAGGAGTTTCCCACCGAGCGCATCTTCCACCCAGCGCCTCCAGCACGCAGCCAGGTCTGCTCCGCTTCCGGCAGGGCGCATCACTTCCCACCCTTGCCCGACAACATCCATCACTCCTCGTCAAATATTTTTTATGGGTATAGGTTTAAGGACGGGAAAAAAAAAAAAAAATCCAACCTTTTTCTGCTTCACCGCCTCCCGCGAGATACACATAATGCGGCCGATAATGAAGTGAGAATCCCCCACGACGCCCCCCGCCCCCGGAGCGCAGATGCTGCCCCGGCCAAGCCTCCCGCCGCCGGCACCGGATCGCCGACACAAAGGCTCAAAAGCAACACCGATACAGCCCCGCGGCCGCCGCCGCCGGAGACCGCCGAGCGAGCCCGCCCCGGCAGCGAGCCCACCCCTCCCGCCTCGGGAGATGTCAGGTTACGGCCGAAAAGCCATTTACCGGGCTC
>VZRF01011311.1:332722-347248 GCA_013396875.1 Vireo altiloquus | reverse complement strand
GGGGACGGGAGGCGCGGGCGGGGGGCCCGGGGCCGCGAAACCGGGCCGGGCGCGGCCACCTCGGGGCTGGGCCCCGGCGGGGAAAGCCGATGCTTTCACATCGATGAAATCACACGGTGTGTGAACCCGTGCTGGTTTTTGTTTCTAAATTCAAAACCTGATCGATTTATTTACCTGTTTAGTGCAATTCCGGTGCGTTACCAAGTGCTGCGGTGTTGTCAGCCGGTTTACATCAAATATTCGCGTTTCATGAGGTAAAAAAAGGCTGAGACGGGCTCCAGACCGAGGCTGAGTTATAATGTGGCAACAGTCTTGCTGCTTAGTCTAGAGATGCATTATTAGTCTGGTTTGTTCTATGCGAAGACATTTAATGGATATGTTTTAATATGTGTTAAAGGTATTTTTAGTGATGCAGTGATAACTCGTCAGTCTGATTTCCAAATGTAGGGAAAAAAGTATAAACTTAAATTGCTATATATCAGACTAAAGTCTAGTGTTCTAACTAAGAGTGTCTGACATGATCCATTACCCTTTGTCACATCTCAGCAATTCTTCCCAAACTCTGCCCTAGCAGCTATCTGCCCCAAGTTGATTGATTGATTGATTGATTGAAGAGTGCTAGCAGGAATAGTGCAGCTGCTTTCTTTCGGTGAGATAAAGGGAAGATGACTACTTGTGTCCACACTTATGGCTACTAAGTGTTCATAGTGTCTTATGGAAGGGTTGATACATGATGTAGTTTGCTATGTTTACTGTCTCTTGATACTTGCCTTGAAATCACTCGTTATGGTCAAATTATATACTTTTGAAAAACCTTTGGTTTATGTGTGCTTCCTAGAATATATCAGGAAAATGTTGTCAAGACTTTCCCTGCTTTCAGAATTTTTTCGTCTTTGAAGAACTGTTTTTGTGAACAACTTTTGGCAGATGACTATCAAAAATGGGAATAAACAAGCTGTGGCTCCTTTATGCTTGCTGCTCTCCAAGAGTTGGAGAGAAAGATTAGTAAGGAGAAGGTAGGAGTAACAGTGGTTGACTGCCTGCAAGTGCCTCAATAACTGAGGATTTGCAGTCTCACAGTTTAATGTACACAAAGGAATTCACATAAGAAAGCACTCACAAATGCCAGAGCCACAGGAAAATCTTGAACCAACGTTTGTACTGCTAAGGCACAAAATCAATAAGAAAACTTGCAGGGAATTGGGATTTGTTGTTTTAGCTTTCCTAAGGCTGACTGTTTGAGGATTTTTAGCTTTATTTTCTATGGATGTGAAGTTTGGGCATACGTGCAGCACTACGACTGAACTTGTCTGACAGTACTTTACTGGTAAAAGCTACTGAAAGTTTTAGTAAGCTATTACAGCTTTCAGAAATGCTAAGTTCTTACAGAAATGCTAAGTGTCATGAAAGTAACCATCTGAAAGGAAGATTCCTGGTAGCATGGTTGGGAGGAGAATTGTCTAAAGAGCTCGGCCTTTTTTGTTTCTTTTATTTGCACAGCTGATGATGAAACTGCATTTCAGAGGTTACAATAAAAGGGCATATGTTCACTTAGTCAATCACTTAGATATTAGCAGATGCATGTAGTGATTTTTTTTTTTTCCCTCATGCAGTCTGGCTTTCTTTGCACTATTTCTCCTCTTGGATTCTTGTTTTTCTTCTCTTGTCTTCTGTTTTAATTTGTTTGTTTTTTAACCCCTTCTCCATAGTTCCTCTGTCACATTTAGCATGTGAGTACTTCTGGATTAGATGTGACATGATAATCAGGCAGTTGTTTGTGAGCTTGGTCTTGCATTTGTTGCAGAAGCTATGCATAAGGAATTAGCTTAGACTTATATTAGCACATAGAATCATAGAATCGCATGGCTTGGGTTGGAAGGGACCTTAAAGATCATCTAGTTCCAACCCCTTGCAAGGATGCCACTCTCACTAGATCAGTTTCTCAAAGCCCTATCCAACCTGGTCTTGAACACTTCCAGGGATGGGGCGTCTACAACCTCTCCTTATTTAATGTTGTATCCTTTCTTCTGTATATCCTTCCTTCTCTGTACCCTTACTCATAAGTTTTGTTTCCGAACATAATCCCTAGAGGGCAGCAAAGTAACCAATGCATTCAGTAGGTGCAACTTGAGCCAGTCTGAAGATGCTCTTTATGAGCATACCAGTTTTTTGTTCCTGGAGATTATGCCTTTCTTCTTAAAACTTATTTCCCAAGTAATAGTTTCAGGAGGAACATTGGGTTTGGACACGAAGGGAGGGATCCTTGCAGTACAAAGTGGATTGCATAGAGATGATGGGAATAAGGGAATGGACAAGTTGCAAACAGGGAAGGTGAAGCAATTGCTTCTTCCCTTTTAATGGAATTGCTGAACGACATTGGTAGAAACAGAAGCTCGAAAGGAAACAGCTTTCACTACCCATTGATTAACTCAGCTTAAAACCTACATGGCTTCTGAGGAAGCTCCACACAGATTTGAGGCCTCTTGCAATCATCTTTTTTAGTGCAGGTTCTTGGAATTCATTGCAGGTTCTTAAAATCATTGCTTGCTCTGATTGGACTGTGGGCTCCTGCATATTATTACCTTACAGTGAGGGTTAATGACAGTATTAACTGTTGTGCAGTGAGCTAGGGGAAAGTAAAGACTGTTTATTCAGATGAAAATAAAATCTTAAAATTGGGTGGTTTAATGTGCCTATGTTACTATAGTATCATTTAGGATGGAAACGAGCTCTAAAATAGAGTCCAGCCTTAATCCAGCATTGCCAAGTCCATCACTGAACCACATCCTGAAGTGCCACATCCATGCTTCTTTTAAACACCTCCTGGGATGGTGACTCCACTACTTCCCTGGGCAGCCTGTTCCAATGCTTGACAACGCTTTTTGTGAAGAAAGTTTTCCGAATATCCAATCTAAACCTCTCCTGGTGCAACTTGAGGCTGTTTCTCTCATCCTGTCTATTATTACCTGTGAGAAGAGACCAATCCCCACCTTCCTACAGCCTCTTTTCAGGTAGTTGTAGACAGGTATGGATATTCCCCTCAGCCTTCTTCTTTCCAGGCTAAACAACCTCAGCCCACTCAGCTGCTCCCCATAAAACTTGTGCCCCAGACACTTCACCAACTTCATTGCTCTTTGGATGTTCTTCAGCACCTCTTGTATGTCATGCCCATCTCACCTATGAAAGTTCTAACTCATTAAATTCTAGGTCAGGGAAAGCATTACAGATCACATATTTGGCCTTTTTATCTTATGGTGACAGTTTCATGCTTTCAGATTTTTTTGCAAAGAGCATTTTGGCAGCTTCCTGTCTTGGGAATGTTACTTTACACCATTTAAAATCTGTGTCTTTAAATATTTTTAGAAACAGGTCAACAGATTTGTGATGCTTCTCCAGAAAAATTATAGATAGATGTGTGTTGTGTGAAACCCAAAGAAAATAGGATGACCATGAAACCTCTTGGCAATCCTGGAAACTTGTGCTTTAATGCGAAGGTTTATAATTGTACCATAAAGAAAAGTAAGCTCTTTGTCATGATAAACACATTAAGAAAAGTGTGCCTGGGATCAAGGTAATTTCAGATAAATTAGACTGCTTGGAGTCTGTTCACGCCTCTGCTGGAAAATCTATAGGTGTCATCTGTCAAGTACTGTATTTCTTTTACATTAAACACAACTAGGCCTGCTGGGTGGGAAGTGGGAGGCTTAAAGTGGACAGGGTGAGATTTATTGGTTCTTTTGCACTGATGGTTGTTGCTGTGTTTCATTCAACGTTCTTGAATTTTCCAAAGACTTCACGTTTTAGTGGAATCAGTGGAAGAGGGTAGATTTTCTACAGCCATAGAAAATCAGGTCTTCAGTCTCAAGCTAGCACTTACTAGTATTTTTGAATTCTAGTCTTAATGTTTTATTCTAGTCTTAATGTTTTAAGGCAGAAATTAGTAAAAATTTGTTCTATAACTGGGCATTAAAATGCAACAACAAAGCATTTGTTAACTGCCTTTCTACTGTTAATAACCACCGAGATTTTTTTCTTTGTTTTCTTTATTTTTGTAGTGCTGTCTTCCAGTTACAGGTTTCAAGAATTATCAGCTTTCCAGATCTGAATGGAATTCTTCTGCATCAGGACAGTTGGTAACTTATTCTTGGGAATATGTCTTATTCTCGTTGCAGTTCCTTTGAGAAGTCTAAGGACTTCAGCAGATGTAGACACCAGGACAGGTATAATACCAAGCAGATATCTTGGTATTTAGATACCTGTCACCAGCTGATCATATCGTGCCCTTCTGAAACCTCTGCCAGAATTTGAGATTTAGACTGTGTTGTACAGTGTTAGTTGTATACATTGAATGGAGCAGGGAATGTTAGGACTTGGCACTCTGTTAAAAATAGTATTTTGAAATAAATTATTTGTTGCACTGTAGGAAGGCTTATTCAGGAATGAGCATAATGGGTTAGTGCTAACATCCATCATGTCCAGTACTTTGATCCTGACAGTTCTACAGAGGAACTAATTTTGGGGCTGGTGCCATAATTTCCATTCTACATTGGCAAGAAGCCTATTCTTGGTCTTCGAAAGATTTGCTGAAACTCTGAAGTGTAAAGCTTGGTATTTAAAAAAAAAAATTCCAGTTCCCATGGTTGAGTTGTGAAAACTTCTGTTCCACCTTTAGATATTTGTAGACTCATTTCTGTGACTTTCTACAGGTGAATTTTACAGACAAGGTATGATTTTATTTTTGTCCTTTAAAAGATTTTTTTTTTCTCTTTTTCTTCACAGAAAGAAGAAAAGATGTTCCTGACCAGCCCTTTCAGTATCATTGTTTCGTTTCTTTTCAGTTAATCTAAATGTCTGGTAAGATATACTGTTTGCAAAGAGTAAAGAGGTTGTGTCCAGTTGATTATCATGACACACTGTAGGAAAAGCCTGAGTGTAGCTGGCTTAATCTTGTGTTACATAGGCAGCTCAGGACAGTTGGTCATTTCAGAAAGTCAGTTTAGAGACATCATTTGACTACTTATATTTTTGCATAGCCATAGGAAATTTTGCTAACACCCACCAGTACATCTTCAAACAGAGCAGTGACATTCAGTACGGTCAGTGAAGATTCCCAGACTGTATGAAGGTCTTGTGTACATGGCTGAAATGGTAGCATCTCTTTACAAATAATTTGGATTTAGGGCCAGTTGTTTCCCACAGAAGGGAAAAAGGACATTGTAATTTTTTGGTAAGCTATGCTTTTTCTTTGTCCTGTCTCACTTTTGCTTACAGTTACCTAAACTACTTTTCATAGGGCTGTTCAGCAGAAAGCAGAGGTCATCTAATTAATGCTTAAAGCTGTTGGACTTCTGTAAGGAATGACATTTTGCTTCTCCTGAATGGTATTTACATTTTTTATGCCTTTGTTTGTTGTGGTTTTGGAGGTGTTTTGTTTGTTTTTTTAAATGCAAAGCAAAGCAAGTGCTTTGATTCCATGCACCTGAGGAAGCTGTGCTAAACTTATGCTTTACTCTTTCTTGTCAGGTTCTCCTTTGCTGTGCTAACTTGAAGAGGTGACCATTTGCTGTGAGTTAATGATGTTTGTGATCTCTCCTATGGGTCTCTCCTCCTTTTCCTTCTGTGAAACAACGTCACAAAAGGAACACACTGTGCAAGATTTTCTCCTTGCAGTTAGTAATACCAAGCACTCATTTTGTTGAGAAAAATGTTCTTTAAAACATACTAGAATAAAAAAAGAAAATGCTCTGCTATGTTACCATTGTTGTGTGCCTAATCCTGAAACAGAGAACTTTGCCCCAAACACTTGACAGTTTGTTTGGGGTCCAGCCAGAGTATGTAACTGAGAGCAGGAAAACCAAGGGAGAATAAAGGAAACATCAGTAATATGTTAGCATGGACAAGTTATGTAAAATTACTGTAACTCTCTACTACCCTTTCATTTAAGATACAGTGTTATTGCAGGAATAATCTTGGGGAATCTGAAAGAACCAAAAGTAGTGATGTTAAGAACTGTGCTTGAGGAAGATGATGTCTTCTTTCATGTGGAAAAAAGGTGTAAAGAGTGGTGTAGTAACCAGTAGTGGCAGCTTTTTTTGCTTTATTGTTTTAGGCCTTGGACTGTCAGAACATTTTATGCTGTAGCATACTGGCACCTTCTGCTAAATTTTGTCCTCCATAGCTTGTCCTACCTGTCTTCTTGTGGTTTAAATGTGAGGGGGAGAGGGCAGGTATAAAGTGGAAAATAACACTGACTGTCTATGACCAAAAGAAGGTCCCTGAGGTATTACAAGAGTTTGTATTTCTGTTTTCTGTCTTCTTGTTTCTATAGAAAAGTATACACTGTTTCTTAAGTCCCTGTGTTACAGAGCTGTGCTGGATTTTGAAGGTCAGTGTGGCTGGACTGTGTAGGTATCAAAATATTACTGCTATTCAAGTGTTACATCTTTTCCTGCTGTAACTACTGTTTGGCTCATGTAAGGATCCACAGTTCAGATATTCAGTTTAGGAAAAATCAGCAAGAGGTTCAGTTTTGAGAAGATCTCTAAGACAGAGTTGCAAGCAACAAAAATATAATCATTAGTTAATTTTTTCTCATATAAGTAATATTTATTTTTTCACATGGAAATTGTTAGTATAATATCATTTCGCTGGAATATTCTAGGAGTACAAATGGGTCTCTAAAGTGTATCTTGTTAAAAAACCCTAGCAGCTCAACAACAAACAAATCAATATGGCTGTATCTGGCTCTTCAGGTTGTATTATGTAATGTTTCTGGGAATTAGGTTCTCTCGTCTCCTTTCTGAGGCAGATAAAACTACATAAATTGCAGATTTCATTTTATATTTTGCATTTGAAGGTATGGATCAGTACATAGAGGGTCAGTCTACAGTAGGAAAATTGTCCTTGGAAAGAATGAACTGTTCACAGAATTTCTGCTGGAGTGTTTGTTAAACTGAGAGGAAAAACAAAAGCTCATGCCTACACAACTTTAGAGTGAAAATGTTGGATACCACTAGGACCTTGCTATTGTTGGTTTCCACATGGTTTTTATTAAAATACCCACTCAACTTCACTCTCAGCCAGTGCTTTAAATTCTCTTATGCTGGAGATGATGTTTTTACTTGCTCTTATGTAGTTCGCTATCTTCCATCTAAATTACCTCCCTTTTAGTGAAGGTGGCTTTTATCCTCAGTTAAATTAAACTGATTCAAACTTGAAATATGTTATAGTCTGGGAGCCTGTTAGGAGGTCCACTTGTGTTGGGCACATATAGTTCTGAAAGCCCAAAGAGATGAGCCAGGTTTCAGAGTTACACTCTGAGCCCACTGCCAGAGACCCCTCCCTATGGATACTGCAGAACTGGCAAGGGCATTTTGGAGAGATGATGCTTCTGCTGATGTTTCATGTGTAAACATACACTTCTAACAAGCATATTCCCAGCCCATCCACTCATTTCCTAACTTCAACTTCCCATGTGCCACGTGCTATATTTTGTCTAGGTAGCTGCAGGCAGGTCTGGATATTCTAAAATAATGTAATCTAATATAATCCTGATATTTCTCTGTAATGTGACTTTACACAGAAGTTTTTGTCTTTGCTCCACAATAATCAATGAAAGCACAAAAAATAATCCTGTTCTACTTGCATTGTAAAAAACCTAACCAATATTAGAAAAGGCTTTACCCCCTCACAGCAAATATCCAAGTGTTTATGAAAATCAATAGCACATGTGTTACTAAGTATGAATATGAATCCAGTGCTGATAAAGGCAGCGGAAGAAACTGCTTTCAAGCTATGATCAAGTTTAGAAAATGAGTATTTTTTTCTCAGTGCAATTGCTGGAGATGATAATAAGACACACTAGAAGTTAGAATGAGAAAGTTTATCACTTTATTTAAATTTTAAATGAAAAAAATGCCAGTATTAAGCCGTGTTAAAACCAACCAACCTAACTCCCTCCCTCCTTCCTTCCCTCCCTCCCTCTTTCTCAGATTTATGCTCCTGAGTTGTTTGGCTACTTTTGCTTATCCCTCTCACTGTCAAAGAATGCAACAAAGTTTGTCTACACAGAAAGCAAATACTGCCAGTAATGCAACCTGTTGACATTAGAAAGCAGGAAATATGTGATAAAATGCTAAGCTTAGGAAAACTATGAAATAAAGTGAGAAGAGTTGTTTGCTTTTCTTCTCTATTCTAGGGTGTTTTTTTTTGGAGGGGAGGTTGATTTCTCGCTGTTGATAAACCTTCTATAACTGAAAAAAGTACAAGGAAAGGAACTGGTGTGGTAAAGTTGTAAGGCAAGAAAACAACTTTATAGAATATGTGACTTCAAAGCAGGAATTCTGAGCACACGTAAGGTAAAACCTATAAAATACAAGCTCTGTGCAAGAAAGTTATTCACTGTGTTGAGGACAGTTTTATACTGGGTACTCTTTAAGGTGTGTTTCTTGGAGAGGCTGTTTGGAAAGAAGCACTATCAGTGCCTTACCACTGTCAGCCTCATAGGTAGGATGCTTCTGTCCAGAAAACAATGAGGCTTTTAAAATTGTTGGGCTTTTTAAATTTACCAAAGAGTTTAGGTTATGTTATAATTTGGGGAGTCTGACTCAGTATTATTTGTGAATTCTTTGCATTATTACGTTCTTAAAAACTGCTGTATAGTAAAATACAAAGGGAAAAAAACGATCTTAGAGGACCTGCTAGCTAGCACAAGCATATTTCTAACTGGGAGTTATTTTTCTGAATCTGGGTCTAAACCAGCTAATTTTCAGTTTTATTTTTTGGACAGCATATAATGAAAATGTGGGATTAAAGTGGCTTTAAAAAATATTTTTATATTAGAGACTACTAGACAACAATTGAGAGATAAAGACACAATTAGTAACAACACAATAATTCAGCCTGCAGTGCTCCTTATTACTTAACAAAGAACAATCACCCAGAAAGAACTATGGATTTGTAGTCTTATTGTGGACAGGGCATGCAAATAAAATTATTTGTTACGAGTACTTAGCAGGACCCTGCATTTTGTTAGAATTCAAGCAAACTGCAGCCAAACTGCTTAATTTTGCCATGTCTTATATTGACCTAGACACAGGAAAAATGATCCCTCCTAAACACACAATGAAAGTGTGTTTAATGTGTGTTAAAAAAATCCCACCAGTCCTGGAACCAAAGAAACTATGGTTATTTTCTATCCATTCTCTGAGTAACAACACCAGTGGGTCACTGCCTCTGCTCTGAGACTGGGAGAGATTGAGGACGTGTCAGGACAGTGTTGAGCCAAGAGGATTGAGCAGACACAGCTGCAGTGAGGGGAAGGGCCATAGAAGCTGTTGTCTCAATCAGGATGTGTGGGGAACTTTTTTGTTTTAAGTTCTGGGGGGTTTTTTTGTTTTTTTTTTTTCCGCTAAAAAATCTGGAAATCCATGATGCTTCCTCCTGTTGAAATAAATGGAGATGGACATGCTGTTCAAATGGGGAAAAATTTTCTATGCCCTTTTGAGGTGTTTTTAAGAAGGAACAGTTCCTCCCTGTTAGCCCACACTCCAAATGTTAGATGTATAAATAAAAACTGGCTGTGTACTCCCTCATCAGTTTTATTTTGAGATTTTTTTTTCTTCCTTTCAGAACACTGGATTTTTTAAAGTTATTTTTCCATAATTGTTACCAATAAAAAATCTGGAAGAAATTCAGAAAATCCAAAACTAGAAAAATGTCCATATTTATTTTTTGACATATTTGTTATGGTTGCTTGGGAATACTAACATACCTCTATTCTGCTGTGCAACTGAGTATTTCTTTGAGTTGCTTTTATTTCAGACCCCAGAAATAATTGGACCTTCAGGAACCTCAGGCTGAACTTTACCAGTGTCTTGAGACAGCATAGAAATAAATTGAACTGTTTCAGTAACATGCACAGATATCTTCTCAAATTCTTTCCTTTTGATGGAGCCATGTGCTTGTTAAACTACTGACTTGCCTTAGTTTTAAGGACTAACTTTTGTTTCTCATTCCTCTTCCCACAAGATAACAAATAAGGTTTCTCAGAAGCAACTAAGTATTCATGGATGTTATTACTTAAGGGGGAGGCCTTTGCCTGCGTTCCTTTGGGGGTAAGAATTTGTACAATGGACTGCTTTATTGATTTGAATGTAAAAATAAATAAAGTTATAATTGTTTCTCCATCTTAGCTGGAATTCAGAATTTTTTTTTTCTTTAGTGTCTGTATGGCAGCATAACTTGTATATTACCTTCTGTGATTTATTATTCTATTAATTAATGTATTTTATTTTGACAGTTTATCAAAAGCCATATGGTAGTGCACAAACTGATCTCAATTTAAAGACTGAATGCTCTTTTTATTTTCAGAGTTGGTGGTAGTTTGTTATAGCTGATATGATTCTTGGTTTTGACAGTTTATTTTTTACAAAGAACAAAAGTAAGTGTGCAAAACAGAGAAGAGATCAAAAAGACCTTAAAACCAGTTTTTTTTAATATAGATTAGATAAATTCTGAGCATGTGAGATGTCCTTAACTACCACATTTCTTTACCCATTTGATGCTGTGGCAGTGAAATGACAAGTGCCAGGTACTGGCAGAGTCTAACAGCAGAAGCCTTGTGCAACTTTGGAAGAACTGGGTTTGTCCAGACTGTGAGGCAGCAAGAGCTGACAGATGAGCATTACAGCAACTTTTCATGCATTTGAAAACTTGCAAAAGGGTTGGTGATTTTTGTGACTGCAGAAGGAAGAGCTTTTACTGGCTTCAAAGACCAGATGACTTAGTGACATTTTAGGAAAAGCTTTCTCACAAGATTTGTTAGACTTTGGAACAGACTGCCAAGAGACTCTATGGCTGACTAAGGGAAAGTTTTTTAAAGTAAGTTACCTTAGTATCTCTCAAGAGCGAACCATGTGACAAAGTGAAAGGAGTGAGCTCTGTCCAGTCCCAGCGTTTTCATTTTGTAGATGCTGTGGGATTAAATGACCTTCCCATAAATTAATTCCCGGACCTGATATTTTCAAGGTGTTTGCATGTATCAACACTGGAAGTTGACAGCCATGTTAGTAAATGGATTGATGTAAAGACAGGCTGCTGCCAAAAACGGGGGTGTCTTAGCTTCCCTTTTCAGGCTGGTTTTCAATTCAATGAGGTGGCAAATTGCATAGCTTAGACGAAGGCAAATCTGTCCCTTTTGCAGCAGCAGCTGCTCAGTGTGACCATGGAACAGGAACTTAAGGCTCAGAAATCAAGGGTTGGTCACTTACTGGCGTGATTGATACAACTGATGCCTTGAAGTGGCTGCCTGAAAACAGGCTAGACAAGAATAAGAGAATAAAAGTAGGTATTTATTTAAAGGGCCTTCAAAGGTACACCTTGGCAATAGAAACCCTACAAGGGGCTTCACCCAAGATGGACCCTGGGTCACGAGTTCTTCACAGTTATATGAGTTTGGTCCATTTGCATATCAGAGTTCATTCTCCAATTATAACTTCAGTTAATGATGTAATTACCCCAAGTTTGCTCCTCCTCTTCAAGGGCTTTTTAGTTTACACATTTTGGGACCTCAGACAATCAAGGTGTCCTTGAAGAGCAAACCTAGAGAGGCTTTGTGATGTCTAACCAGCATGAGAGAATAGTAGTTAATAGGCCACAAGAAACTTCAGAGTTACACACTAGGTGGAACAGGAATTGAAAAATATAAAAGTTAAAACCTAAGGCATTACTACATGTCCTGACCTAGGGCCTTGCTCAGGAAAGAAAAACAGGCTGAAAAAGCAGCATAATGCAAGACAGCTGAATGTCTTCTATAGCAAGCTATCACCTTTTATATTCGCCTTAAATTGAAGTGTTAGGTGTTTAGTTGTGTCCCGTAGGCTTTAGCAAACATGCAAACAAAGCAACTCCAGTTTTCAACTTTGAAAAAAATGATAGCTGGAGAGAGGTAACCTACTAATAATGAACAGTACATTGTGTACAGTGTCCTGCTTCAAGTGGGGCTTTGCCTCCAGCTCTGTATCATTAGCAAAATTTACCAGTGATAGTAAGAAAATTAGTATAGAATTCAGAATAATCACAGTAAAACATTATCACAGTGTCCCTCTGCTGTAGTGGTGAAAACATACTTCCAGCAGGAATCATATTTTGCAGAGGGAGAGAGTCTAAAGGAGGTAGAAGATACAGGAGAAATCTTCCACTTGTTATGGGGTCTAGCAGAGATGGAGTTAATTTTCCCCACAGCAGCCCCCAGAGCTGTGCCGTGCAGTGGCAGCTGTAAAGGTGCCCATAAGACAGCAGTGTTTTGGCTGCTGCTGAGCAGCGCTGGCACAGCATCAGCACTGTCACTCCATCATCTTCCGATCACCGGGAGGGCGGGGGTGGGCAAAATCTTGGGAGGGGACATAACCAGGACAGCTGACCCACGGACCGAAGGGATATTCCATACCACATGGTGTATGCTCAGATGCAGCTGAGGAAAAGGAGAGGACATTTGTTATTTACAATGTTTACCCTCCGGAGCAACCACTGTGTGTGCTGAAGCCCTGCTTCCTGGGAGGTGGCAAGACATCACTCGCTGATGGGAAGTGAATAATACAATGTTTGTTTTTGGACTTTGCTTGTGTGCATGCATTTTTTTTCTTTTGCTTAAGTAAACTGCTTTTTTTTTTCTTCCATCTTATTTTGCTGAGGAGGGGAGTGATAGAGCAGCTTGGTGGGCACCTGGCATCCAGCCAAGGTCAACCCACCACAATTTGCTATAGCATTTTCATCATTTGCAGTGCTACAGGGTAGATGTAAACCCCAAAGTAGATAAAATAGTATCATTGACATGACACTTGTAGGATTAAGCACGACACTGAAAAATCAGATAATCAGAGACTGGACCACACAATGCAGCATAAACTGCCACCAGCCCACATTTCATGCAGTTCTAGAAAAAGTCTTCAGTTTCTTACTCCTCTGTCACCTTGTTCCCACTTCTGTGTACTTGCTGATTTAGTTTAAAACCATTTTCCTTTAAAGGCCTCAAAATTTCTGTAATGTACGTCAACTGCCAGGTGTCTCCTAAGTCATAGATATTCCTGCAGAGCCCAGCAGAAACCAAGATAGAGCGTGCACTTATTCCTCTAGCACAGTGCCTTTGAGGGATAATGAAAAGTGTTCTGCATCCCAGATTTGCAAACCTCACTCTTGGTTGTTAGCAGTTGCATAAATTCAGTGTCAAAGGTTACATTTACAATTTGTCAGAGTTTAGAATCTCTTCAGGTTTGGCCTGTACTGCTAAAGCTAGTGGTAACTAAATAAGCTGGGGTCTTAGTATGGATGGTTGTTAGAATACTTAGATGTGCAAATAAATGCTTCTGTGGAATCTTTTAAACCTCAGCATTTCAAGGAGAGTGGCGTTTTTGCAGCTTCAGGCACTTGATTTTTTTTTTTTTTTTTCTCTTAACCTGCCTCTCTTTGACAGCAAATGCAGGAATGCCCAGCCTTTAGAGAAGCACCAGTTTAAAAGAGGCTAATTCCTGCCTGCCAGCTGGACTGGGCCATGGAGGCTCTAGGAGTTCCCCAGGTGCCCAGTTGTATGAGGGACTGCTGGCACCAGGATGCTCAGGGACTTGATCTGTAGCTCCTGCTGCAATGAAATTGTCACCTGCCTTCACCCCTCGACTCTCACACTCTCCACTTAAAAATGCTGCAGGAGGCAGGAGGCAGGAGGCAGGGAGATCTGTTTTGGGCAATGTGTGTGTCACAGTAAGCGTTTGGTCACAATTGTGTGGCTGAATTGGACCGTGTGTGTGGCTGTGTTGAAGCTGGCTGTGGTTCCTGGCTGTGCTGTGGTTCTGGCCCAAGCCTTACCCAGGAGAGAGCAAGCTGAGGAGTTCTGTGGGAGCAGTGGTAGTGATTAAAAAGCCCGTGACACAGGCCATCATGTTTGCCATACTTTATTTGCTCCTACTGTGAGAAATAGATTTTTCTCAAGCACATGAACATGCAGAAACATATTCATGTCTCCAATATGCCTTGAGCTGTGGAGCCTGAAAGTGCTGCACTTAATGAGGCATTACAGCAAGTAAATGCCAATGCCAGCAAGAAAAAAAATCTGCCTTTTAAATTTAAAAGATCTGAGTATTTTCCATTTACTGATAGATTCGTAGGGGAGAAGAACAAAGTCGATTAATCTCAGGATGAAAACTGGATGTCAATTAAATATCTCAAAGAGTTTAAGACCTGTCAAAGGTTATATTTAAACAGTTTGTCTCGCTGCTTCCACGGAGCTGTTAATCAGTTTGACCACACAATAATGAGTAGCCTTCTAACAGAAATCATCGTAGGGAAGCGGGAAGCGCTACCCGGGATGAGAGCGGTGAGCGAAGGCTCCGGAGCTTCGCGGCGACAGACCTGGGGCGGGATATGGAGGTGCCTCCCGCGGCTCCGGAGAGCGGCTGCCGGGAGTTTGCGAACGGTCTTTAAGCACTCCGGGTTTCTCATCGCCCCTGGCGCGCCGGCGAGGGGTCGAGCCCG
>VZRF01011311.1:205611-332151 GCA_013396875.1 Vireo altiloquus | reverse complement strand
GGGGGCGGCGGCGGCTCCGGACCGGCAGGAGGTGCGGGGATTCAAGATGGTCCCTGGGCAGGGAGAGCCCGGTGTGGGGGCATCGGCCAGGGCTGCCTGCCCGAGTTGAAAGGGAAGGCTGGTCTTAAGTGAGGAGAGACTTTGCCATTTTGAGGGCTGAGGGCAGATATTTCTTTTTTCCCCCTAGTGCTCTGTAACCAGGTCTGTCTCTTGGAAAACTGTGGAGTGGAAAATGCCTCGAATTTCACAATTGCATGCAAATATGTATTAATGCTATCCAGATTCTTTCACTTAGGGACTTACCAAAAGCTGCTCTCTCAGTAAGCCAGCGACCATGCAGACGTTCATGGATTTGTTTAACCTAGGCATGTGCATTTCTCCTAAAGGTCCTAGCCTAAGTTGTGCCATTTTTAATGCTTCCATTGACTTCGGTGGGGTTACTTAGGGGATTAAGAACTTGTACTATGGTTGAGAATATGCAGGATCAAGCTCCTTTTGAAGACGAGTTAATTAATTTAAAACATAGTCAGTTTGTTCTGATAAGGCAAAGACAACCCTCTTGATAAGCAGCTAAAAACTCAAATGATCCCAAGAATGATTTTCACATTTTTTAATTAGGCAGTATTATTGGAGAACTAGCTTTTGATAATACCACATTTTCACATAAAATTGAGGCTCTTTTTATAGATTATTTCTCTCTGCAACTTTCCTGTAGAAGGAGGCACTTGATTTTCTGCATTCCTGAAAAAAATTACCCTCCAGTCTTACAGTGAATCTTGCCCTCTTGTTTTTTTTATTCCTTTAAAAATGAATGTTAAATTTCATCACATTCAGGATGCTTCTCTAATCTTCCAACAACAGTTATTGAAGGTTTTTCTTTAAAAAAACTATCTCGACTTTGTAGATTATTTTCTTCATTAAAAACCAATTTCCTCTTTTGGCTTTCAGTGCCAAAGCCTCGATGCAATAAATCAGTTGAGGCTTGGAGATGGGGGGAATCATGCAGCAGAAGCTGTGCTCTTTTTTCCTCTCTTCCCCCATTATTAAGAAGGTCTCATAGCAGAGTGTGGTGCTAGACAGCACAGGTAAAATGACAGCACTCCATTTCCAAACGCTCAGCAAGTCCTGAGGACTGGAATCAATACAAGTTTTTAGATTAAGCTTGGTAGGAAACGATGCACAGTTCAGACATATGAGGATAAGCTTAGGGAAGTGACTCAGGTTTAGAAGCCCATTTCTTCTGTAATGTGCCTTCAAGTTTTTGCTGGACTCAATCCAGCTTTGCTGTCAATGTGATGCTGTCACATACAAATGTTGGATGAATCAGTTTTTCTAACCTTCGCCTGTTTGAGGAGACAAGGATAGACTCCTTTCTCTCCTGCTGAGGCAGGGCTGTGCTGACCAGCACGGGGGCAGTATGGAAACATGCCAGTTCCTTGTTGCCTGTCTCATCTTTTCCTGCCTACTTGGCCATTGAGATGATTTGGGATGCCCACAGGATGAGTGCTTAAATCGGCCCATAAAGCTTGAGGTTTGGCTCCCCTTTCTTGGTTTTGTTCAATTGGGTAGTAATGTGACCCACAACGAAACTATCTATGCCATTTGGGATTTGCCAAATAAACCTTGGGCTTGTTGTCAAGCTTGTATTTGCTGGCACATGCAAGCAAGTTGAGTAGTGCCAACAGATATTAAGTTGATACAGATAGAGGAATATTCCTAATTTGGGGAGGATTCCCTTTGAAAAGAGAAGAATTTGGTCTTCGAACAGAAATATGTACTAAGTGCCTCTCGTGAAGGAATTTGTATGTGATATTCATGTCATTGGTCACAGACTGAGGAAAGCGTGTTTTGGGGTAGGGGGTGTTAAGTGCAAGAGGCAATATGGCAATAACAAAGGAATGGGCATGCAGCCTCTTTTGGAAGTATTGCTCTAAGGACAACACTAATTACACCATTATTTTACCAGTAGTTTTAACAAGGAATTCTTTGGACAGCCTTTCATGTTAGATGTGGGACTGGTAAGCTGATGCACATTCAATGGCTAAAGGTAATAGCAGTGTATTTAGGCATGCAAGTTCAGGGTTTTTTCCATCCGGGTTAAAATTTGGCTCATGTTTATGTCACACCTTCTGCAGCAAGACTCACCTCAAACTCCTTTGGTCTGAATCATCTACCTCAGAGTTATTAGGAACGAGAGCTTCTTCACAGGCTGCAAATCAACTGAGACAGGTTCTCATGCACTGAGTGCCAGCTAAAAGAGCTGTGCTAGGGTTAGAGCTGCAAAGCATTTCCTTCCCACACACTGAAGTAAAGAGAGGATGGGATGGCCTTAGGATAGTACACACAGGAAAGAACATGTAAAGTGTTACCTTCCCAGACCTGTGGACCTTGTCTGGTCTTCTGTGATTTCTTCTCACAAGGAAACCTTTTGGATGAAGTGTCAGCTTAAGGTTTGTCCTTCTTTGAAGTGAGGGACACCATAACTCAGATCATCCTGTATTTAATGTTTAAAATCTGTGTTTCTGTACTAGCCATGCAGAGCTAGAAAAATAAATGTTGCATGCAGTGGTTGGTTGATAAAAATTTCTTTGAAGCATTGAAATATTTAAAGACCAGAACACCCAGTGGGACAGAAAATGAGCCCATGCTGTAAAACAGTGCAGTATATAAAGAATCACTAACCCCTGATGGTTACTGCTAATGTGATATTAATGTTTTTCTTGGTAATGTAATACATCCACAGTATACAGGCACTGTAATAATAACAGTTATAAACCTGGATCATTGCCAGGGCACCCAATTCAACTGGTGCAGTTTATTGTAGAGGATAGTGGTTATTTGTGATATTCCAATGCTTTATCAATATCTGGAGGCAAAAATAGTTTTGGATTTATGTAAATGCCAGCTGAATTCTTCAGTCCTTCCTTGGTCAAAATTCCCATTGAGGTGTGTGATAACTGTGCATGTGTAAGGATGGCAAAAGTAACTCCTGTATTTACATGGCTTTGGAATTTCAATGGAAGTCGGGTAATTTTCTGATTTATGGATAAAACAAGGAGGTTGGAAGAAGGGTAAGTTAGAAAGCATAAGGCTGGTGTGAATTTAATATTCCTTTCACAAAATCCCCTGGGAATACACTAAGGAGACGTCAGGGAAGCAAACTTGCACCTTTTGATGGGGAATGCAGAGAGTTCTCTGTAGAGGGAAAGAAAAAGCACCTTCAGACACAGATCTTGGGTATAACAGACATTTGCATGATTTATGGCGTTGCTTTCATTCCAGGCTATAAAATCCCAGTACAATAAACATTTTGCATCCTGGGCATGCTAACCTTGTACCATCATCTGAAACCTAGGAGAGAAATTACTTTATTGTAAACACTTCTGAAACTGAAAAGACTGGTTTTGTGTTCAGCCAGAGAGAAATGCAGAGGAAACTTAACAGAGAATAAAGAATGAAAACAGCAGACCTTCAGGAACTGCAAGAGGACAGTTTGTAGGTTCTGCGTTAAGGACGTTTTCCCAAAGAGAATGAAACAAAGGGTGTTGTTGCTTCCTGATCTTCCTTCTTTCCTATGTTAACAACTGTAGAGACACATATATTTTCATCCATGCTTTTCATACAGTTGGTCAGTACACTGAAATACCTTTTCACTATTGACAATCTTTTTTTCTCAATAACACTGGAATTGAATGTAAAATTTTTTTTTCTGGCTTTTACTAGGCCAGAAGTCTAATTTTGTATGTGCACCTTTATGCATTTAGAAATGTACAACCTGATTTCGTTAAAATTACTTTTATAGATAGTAAGGGAAAAAATGAACAGCACAGAGATGACAGGTAATGTGCTTTAAAATTAATGTTCTGAAAGCTTAAGAAGTTCTCCTGTGGTAATTCAATGTATCAATCCAGTTTTACATTAAATCCTAGAACAAGGTTGTAAAACAAATCTTAATGAAACCCATTCATTGGAGATTTGGTTAATGCACTTTAGTACCTCATAGCTAAAAGTGAGCAGGGAGTTCGGGCTTGTCAAATACTTTTAAGGCTGTAATCAGTAAATCAAACAGCTTCTTTAAACTAAAGAAAGACTCATAATTGATGCAACTAAAGCATGCCTTAGTGATTAGTGTTGAGATCATATGGGATGGGGAAAAAACCCCCTGACCAGCTGAATGACGAAGTCTCACTACTAAACAGTGTTTTTGTTCTTTAATAAGAGTGGTGCAATGTCTGACTCTTACCAACTGATGAACTTTCTCATTTCTGAAAACTATCTAATTATCTCACACTAATGTTGGGCGTGTGTAAATGTTGTGGGATTTGTGTTTATTTTGGGGATTTTTTGAGGGGTGAGTGTTGGTCTTTTTTTTTTAATTTCTCAGTATGGACAGTACTTCAAGGATGGGCGAAGAATCATGCTATCCATAAAATACATTTGGCAGCTTTGGTGCAATTTTGGTGCCATTTCAGCTATTCTTCCATTCTGTTATTCTGCAGTAATTTGTTTTCTTAAAACAACATAGATAATTATGAAGATTTTATAGCTACTAGTGTTAGAAAGATGCATTATTTTCAATTTAATCTTTTCTCATGGTAGATGCCTACTGTGAAATATTTTCTATAACAATACAAAGTAAGAATGTTGAGATGGAAAAGGTACTTTTTGTCTGTACTACTGGCTGCAATTAGCATTCATTTTCTATAATGATTTAAACTGAAGTTGTTGCTTTAGTTAGAGTCCTTCTTGTTATTTGTGGAAAGAAGATGAAATACGTTTTTAATAATTCTTTTCAACTTGCACTTTGATATACACATGACAGTGTAAGTCATGTTTGAATGAACATGAAATGTCTTTATTTAAGGAATTGTGTTCGTGCTGTAGCAACCAAGGAACCATATTTTACATAAATTTTTGTTTCTTTAAAGTAAATAAATAGTTACATAAAACTTCTATAAAACAGCCCAAATGAACCTATCTAAAGGGGTTTGTGCTTTTTGTATTAGAGTGAGGCTACAGCTTAAAATTTTTGACCTCAGTATTAAGGATGGATAAATCTGAGGCCACTGTAACATTATTCTATAGAGAGATCAACTTGTTCAATGGGATTTTTAAACACTGAAGCACTTCCACTCTAGGAATGAATACAAGGAGGTACTGAGTGAATGTGAATATTCATGTAACGCCGTTGACTTCTATAGGAGGATGTGAGTGGAAGAGCAGAATTATTTCTTATTTATTTTATTCCACCATATGAATAGTCTGTCATTTGAGCAGGTCAGTACTTGCTTTGACTACAGTTAGACCACTTCTGTGAGGATGAAAATGTGGTTGGTCCCTGAAGTGCAAGCCTCGAATCACATGCATGCAAATAAAGGATTGAATAACTACTTGATATTCAGTGTGACTTATTTGTAGTGACTTAGGGCCATATTTTGATCTCAGAAGTTACATTTGAACAATGTAACTAATCAGTGTGACTAAATGCTTCTATTTCACTTCTTTTTTCAAAGCTAAGACTAAACATGAGCAAAAATTCATACATACCTATCCTTTGTTAGCAATTTTGACAGGCCTACTTATACACAATCTTTGATTTTAATGCACTGGGAAGAAATTAGACAGAAATGAAGCATTCTCTTTTCCCCCTAATATCCAAATGATGCTGTTTGCCATGCAAAGTCACGAGCTTGTAAATACCATGTGCCCCTTGTCCTTAAGCTGTATGATCTTTACTCCTATGACAGTAGCACATGGGTTTTTGCCTGCTGCACATTTCTTACACTGGCTGTGACACAGCATCTGTGCTGTGGCCAGCTCAGGCAGCAGTAGCTGTAACCCCCACCCCTATTCCACGGGTAAGGGTCAGAGACACATATGATAATGCAGTTCTTTTCTTCTGCTGTAGAAGTGGTTTGTGCTTGGTAATGCTAAAGGATTTGGTTTGCTCCCCTGAAGATCCATGGGGAGAGTTTGAGATGGGATAAAAAAAGACCTGCTGGTCTCAATAACCAGGGCTGTCATCACCCAGCGTGAGGGAGGCTGTGGTCTGGAACGAGGAGGACGATTTCTCTTCTCTCACAGACTGGTGGGAGAACAAGCAAGTTCAGGTCTTCCCACCATGCTGAGCCTGGCTTCCCTTTTACTGAGAGGGGAATAAATTTGAAACAAACCTTTTGAGTGTTCTGTTTATGTGACGACTGTGGGAAAAGACATTAATATATTGAAATTACATTTGTGCACTGCACAAACCCAAGCACACTTGGGAGGACTTTGTCTGACCCACATGTGGGAAAGTGCAGGGGGTATCAGCCTCTCTTGTTACCAAGGTCTGCACTGTAACTGCCTGGGCAGAGGTTTCTCCTCGGCTTCCTCTGTGCAGTGAGGGAACACCTTCAGTGTGGGAATACATCTGGCAGTGTTGTGGGAATATGTTTGGCTGCTGGTCTCTGACCTTCTGCCAGTGTGTCCCAGAAGAGGACCTGTGCATCACTGGTGGGACAGGGAAGGTAGAACCGGCATGCTGGCCTCTGGAAAGAGGTGGGGGAGTGTCAGCTTGGCAAGATCCGTGTTACAGGAGAGGCTGGGATGCAGTGAGAGTGAATATGTGGCTGTGCTAGGGAATGAATGGTAGGGGGAAACATTTCAGTAACTCGCTCCACGCTCTTGCAAGGAGGTGACCACTCCTCAGCTAATCCGGGCCAGATAAATGTCTGTGAGTGCAGCTTATCTGCCGGAATTTTGGAAGCTGATAGACAGTTTTGGTTGAACAAAGCACTAAATGTCACCACAGGATTCAGTAGATGGAGTAGTTTTGGTAGGATGGATGCTCTAGACACTTGCTATTGTTACTTGTAAAGGACCAAGGTTATTTAGACTAAAGACATTTTCTGATTCTTCTGTGATGATCTGTTTTCTGAGTGGACAAAAGTACTGGTTTCAGTGACTGAGTGAAATCCATTCTTACATTTTGGAAGGAGTTAAAATGTTTTTCTTGTTGCTTTTAAGTGGCCATGTCTACTTTAAAGTGATAACCTAAACCAGATCTGACGCTTGAGTGTGTGTAGATGCTGACGTATGTATACTGCAGTGAGCAGAACTAACCTGGGGAAAATGCAGGCTAGAAAATAGGGAGTGATGCACTTCACAAAGCAATCCATGCTGCAGAAGCCTACCCTACTCATGCACGTAATTGAGCTGCCTTTGTGATGCTACAGCTCTTGTGTTTCTGCAGCACATTGTGCACTGTGCTGCACCTCTGCGTATTTCCTTGCCTCCCAATGGCCTTGTTCAGACTGTGCCAAACGCAACACAAGCCAGAAGCCCAGGTCTTTTATATGAGCCTGCCCTCTCCAGTTCTAGCTCAGGTTTTTTTGGCACTCATAACAAGGGCCAGTGATGCTTACAGCTTCTTCTTGGGCCAGGAAATACTAACACTTGCCATTGCCATTGTGGTAGAAATTGATTTCCTGGTAGGGGAGTTCACTGAGTCCTTTCAAAGAGGTGCTTCAAGTCACTAAATAGTTTTGAGTGCTGCTGCTATTACATGTCCATTTCATCCCTGCCTTTGAAGAGAATTTAGGAGTGGATTTCTTCATGGCCTTCCTCTGACCAACTCCTTTCCTGGCCTTTCTGACCCACTTGTGAGCCCCAAGAGTCTCTGCCCTGTGATACTCAGAGTTCACTAGAGCATCCCTCATGCTTGTTGTGTAACAAAGCCACAGCTGTTTCCTGGCCTCTGGGACCCTGTGTCCCTGCAGATGGAGTGGCAATATTTGCCTCACTGGATGTTATTTAGTATTTTCTTATGTTAGGAACATTTTTTAACAGATTATGAGCTGTCCCCAAGCAGCACATTGTCAGGGATGTCAATGCAATTGAATGTAGATGATAGCAATGAGGACAGCCTTTCTACCTCTTGTTGTCTGCCGGAACAAGCTATGCAGAGAAGTTATAAGTGGGAGTCCTTATTTTGTGCTGTGTCTTGCCAATGTTCACACAGGCAAAACACTGTTGTCAGAGACACTTCTGAAGAAATGAGGTGTGTTTGTCAGCTATGTAAAGCCTGGATCAAAGAAAGGTCAAGATCCATGAAGGTTATTTAGACTAGAAGGGAGAATTAGCTAGAAGGGAGAGACACTTATGAAACAATGGGATCATCGAAATCTCTGACTTGTTCTTTGATTTGATAGTTGCACGAAATTTTTCCTTTAAAGCTTTATGGGTACATAAAGATCTCTCAGCTTGCTTCTAACTCACGACTATACCCAACCTGGACTCTCATGAAACATTGTACCTCTACTTGCTGGAGAGAGTCACCCAGTGTAGACTAATAGGAGTGCCTAAAATACAACTGCCAAGTCACACTGTCTTAAAAACTCGCATGGTGAGGATTCTGACATCTATTTGCTGTGGTAGCTTGATAATTAGAACAGTCATTGAGGAGTTGAAATAGTGGCTGAGCTTTCACTGCCCTAAGGTAGCTTACATCTTGTAGGAGAACGTCCAAACTGCTGTTGGGGGAGGGAATTGTGTGCATGTTCTCTATGCATCCTTTGGAAACTGCCAGCCCAAAAAAATCGGGCTTTGCTGGGCCAAAACGTTAAGTGGCAATGTGATTCTTCAGCTCCTGCAATAATAGCAAAGAATGGAGAATTGTCTGTGAGAACTGGGCTTATGTTAAAATATTAAGTATTGTAACTAATATAGGCAAGGGGAGAAAGCCAACCTTAAAATATTTCCCTTTTTCTGTGGTTTAACTTGGGCAGATTTCTATTTGCTGTGCTAAAGCTTTTCAGTTCTCCTCTCCAATACCACTCACAGAGCTTCCAGCTCCCAAGTCTTTGAGAGCTGGGCATCTAGGGACTAGACTGTTGCAATCTCATCTTTTGGAACTTAAATTCCCTTATGTAAATAGGAGACAAGAGCATTGTTGTAAATTGCAGAAACATTGAAAGGCTAGATAAAAGCAGGATTAACACAGTGATGTTCATGAGAAATTTGTCCTATATAGCCTTTAATGAAAAAAAACAAGAGATTATTTATCTGAAGACAATGAGGGTTAAGTGTGAAAGGCAGGCAAATGCTTAACATGGACTCTTTAGAAAGTGGAGAGAAGGGAAAATTACCTTCTGATAAGGGGAGACAGTGAGAAGGAATTCATGCATGAAATAACCATTCAGATCTGGGCAGGACCTGGCCTAACATTTGTATTTGCTTTTTTTTTTTGGTCATTTTTTTGTACTTCCTGATGAAATTTAAAAATATCCTAACACAATCTAATGTAGTGTTTATAACAGACACTCAAAAGCACTTGCTTTAGCAGGGAGAAATAACTTGGTTTACTTATTCTTAGGAAGGGGTAAAGGAGGTGTATTGTTTTTGGGAGAAAGTGCTTCAACCAAGCAAAACCCATGATATTTAAAAGAGGCTGTGAGAAACAAAGCAGCTAAACTATCCTGAAGTTATATTACTGGTGTATTTCACTCTAAAGGGTGTGTAAAAATACATTTAATCATGCTCTTGGATTTAGCTAGCTACAGGACTGCTTTATTTAAACCCACTTGAAGTTTGGGGTGAAAGATTTTGAAAGGGGAAGTTGAAACAAACCAAACTCTCTGCAATTAATAGGCAAAATTTGATTGCAGGAAGCAATCAAATTAGTGAGATCTATGGATGTGTGAGCAGTTGGGAGTAGATCCTGAAAAGCTGACACCATGGTGGACTCTTTAATTTAAGGGCTCTCCTTAAATATGAGTGCCTCTTGATCTCGTGTGGCTTTCCAGCCTCTCTTTTAAAGCCAGAGGGTCTTTGCAGCTGTGACAGGAGCCACCATCTCCTCCTGCCTGCCAATGCCCGGGGAGCAGCACTGCTGTCTGTCTCGGCGCAGGTGTAGGTTTGAACTGGCAATCATAAAAAAGGTGGCATGCACAGCTCCAGCAAGAATGGAGGTGTGAATCCTGCTTAGTTCTTTCCTTACTGATTGAAACTCCTTCTGGCTTGTGTTGCAGACAAGGAGTTCCTTTTACTAGGAATTTAAATTGCTAATGTAGTTGCCAGCCCTAGTTCTTGGTGTCTTGTTTGGAGTGCTGTGCTGTACACAAGTATTTGGGCTTGTGTGGCCAGCAGTGAAGGTAGTGTTGAGAGGAGCACACTGTGTGTGCATTCAGGGAGGAGAAGTGTTGCTCATGTGTTGGTCTGGCCACCTGTAAGAGACTCAGTGTTCAAACTGAGTGTCGTGGTGGGTCAGTGCATGTGGCACAGAGGGAGACAGTTGGGTGAATCTGCCCTCAGTCAAGAGATGAATTTTACCTGCTTAACCATCATGTGCTTCATTTGCATAAACCCATCCTTTTATGCTCTGTCTGAGTAATTAACACTTCTTAAAAAATAAGTATTTACTTAAAATTAAAACCAGGAGTAATCCTGTTGACTGCAGTGGGAATAATATCTGGCAAAAATTGTTCAGGGACTGAAGTAATTGAGATTTGGTTCTGAAATGAGTATTTTCTCTAATGCAACCATAGCCTTGACTAATGTCTAACTGATGTGTTTTTTCAAACAGATACTAATTTTGTCTTGGGTAATGCCCAGATCGTGGACTGGCCAATTGTCTACAGCAACGATGGATTTTGCAAGTTATCAGGATATCACAGAGCAGAAGTTATGCAAAAAAGCAGCACCTGCAGGTATTTGAGAACAGATTTATTTTCTGTTAAATAGGTTGTAGTGCTGTGCCTGTTGCTTGAGGAAGAAAGTAATCTGTTTATTCCAGTTTTGTCTTATATCTCCTGGGGCTACATCTGTCAAATATGCTTTCCAGGTGAAACAAAATCAAAGAAGAGCCATTTCTAAATGGGTCCTTTTTACACGGTAAACAAATGGCTTTGTGTCTTTGTCTGGTGTCTGACTTGAATTTCTCCCTCTATTTGCAGTTTTATGTATGGAGAGCTGACAGACAAAGATACAATTGACAAGGTCCGGCAAACGTTTGAGAACTATGAGATGAACTCCTTTGAAATCTTAATGTACAAGAAGAACAGTAAGTAGTCGATTGGTTTGTTCATTAATTAAGTGCATAAAGTTGTTGTAAATTGTAGTGTAAACTGCAATTCTGTCACCCTGGAGGACTGTCCTTTATCTAGGGCTAAATAAGCCCCAGTTCTGCCACTTGGTCTAAAAGGGAGAAATGAGAACATTAGAGATGAAAGTCACTCAGGGAGGGTGAGGAAGCTTTCTAATTTGTTCTGACGTTTAGAGTAATTTGTGTGTGATGCTTTAAGACAACACTGAAGATTCCATCAGCAGTGGTAGTACACAAGCTAGGTTTGTGCAAGTTTCCACTACAGAGAACATACTTTCTCAGTTTTTAAAAACTTGGCATAGCAAAGTGTAGTTAGTTAGTTTAGTAGTTTTGGAATAAAAAGAACCCATCTTTTGTTTTAGCAACTGAACTACTTCTAATGTTTTCAGACGAAATGCCTTTTGATTTGGACAAAAAAATCCTTAATTGGCACGTGATCTTTTTCCTAGGAAATTCAGCCTGTCTGTAACTGCACGTGTCAGCAGAAGAACTACTTGCCCCAAACTTGTCTCATCTAGTGTGGACTATGTCACGCACAGTTATTTTCACCTACTTAATGTCACCTGAAGTGTAAATACACTGAAGTCTTCAGCCTGGCCAGATGATAAGCTGAAAAGTTGCATTCTGTAACTTATTTTGCTCTTAACAATTTTGCCTTCTAATAATGAAGCTGGTAGTGCCTGTATGCACAGTCTGTATGGCCTTGCTTTGTGCTGCTTTCCTCCTAGGGCTACCCGCCTCCGATGTTTACCCATTTTCTGAAAGCTGATTTCTGTTCCTAGCTCAGTTTGTGGCCGTGGGGACCATATGCAGCTCACATCTATGCATCCAAAGCCAAGTAAATAAGCTGCAGTCCTGGGATCTAGGAGAGTCTGGAATTCTCTCTTAGTTATCAGTGATTTGGCACCAAGAGACTACGGAGCTACTCTTCTGTCGTGCTGCAGCATATGGCCTGTAGTAGAGCCTGGGGCCTCTCTGTCTTTTATGCAGATTTAAAGCAAGGTGACTGTGGAGTGAGGAATATTTCCTGCCCTGCTGTGCACTCCTCCGAGGAGAGGTGGCCTGGAACAAAGTGCAGCTGTGCAGTAGCTGTGCTGTGGGACATGCCAGGAGACGGAGCTGTGATGGTTCTGCTCGGTACACACAGGGTCACAGGCACGGGAAAAAGGGAAGCACAGAGCTTGCTTTCGAGTTTAACAAAACGCAGAGCACCTAATGTTTGTTAGATTTGTAGCTTTAGAGATACATTAACTACTGTTACAGAGACTGACTAATAACACTGGAGAGTTTTAACTGAAAAATATCAAAAAGGGGACATCCTGGGGCTTTTTCTCAATATAAGCCACATTACAGGAAAACACTCTTATTTAGCAGTCACTTAGCACCCAGACTGCTAAGTGGCCTTTCCTTTGTGGCCACCTTACCTCAGCCTGCAGCTATGGCAATGGTTCAGGTAATGAACATGGTTTGTTCTAACCTGCTCTCTGTTTGAAGGCTTGGGAAAGGACCCTGAATTTTGTTGGACACCTTTTTTCCTTCTCTTTGTTTCTTCTGTTTTGTCTCTCTGTTCTTTCCTCATTCTATTTTTCTTGTTCAAATTAGCCAGTGAAGTAGACAGGAAATAGATTTTTCTTGTTCTTTACCTGTCTATTCCCTCCTTATAAACTAACTGTCACGATAAATAGCAAGGGGATTTTTTCCATTTTTGAGTTGTTGGATAATTGGTACATTTTCCACAGGCTGCACATTTAATGTAATTCTGGCTGTTTTAACAGTACAGTCTCTATCCTTTTGGAGAAACAAAGGAAAACAAAATAGGAATTTCAAGTTAATAATGATTTTGGTAGTGCAAATGAATCTTGTACTCTTAGGAGCAGCAACCATTTTTCTCTTTCTCTGAGTAACAATTATTCCCTGGTTTTATGTGTCAACAGCAGAGTGACACATTTAATGATGCTACTAGAAGTGATAGGCTATTTTTTTTTTGACATGGCACTCTCCGTGATGGTGACCAAGGGCTAGTGTTTACTTGGTTGTCTGATAAGAATACCCTGTCCAGCTGTTGATAGAATATACCCACAAGCCTCATTGCAGTTCTCAGTATCAACTCTAGAAACAACATACAATTTCCTGCCTTCATCATGTTTGCAGTTATGGATGCTGCCTCTACTCTGGCCTTCCCTTTCTTTGTCCTGTCCTCCCTCCATCCAAAAGTGACTATACTCCCTGTTTTCAGAACTTGAAGTTGTGATAACGATTTGATGACCCCTTGGGCTAGGCCCTTGATAATTTAGCAGGTATGTAACAATCATTGTTATTCTCTGGAAGATTCTGCTTCCCAGAAATACAGAGCTTCTTCAGGATAATTGGAAGCAATTAGAAGAAACAGGTGTATAGCCATCAGATTTTTGTCATTGTTGCTTTGATGCCATCCCAGTTGCATTCAGTGGGGATTTGTTGTCATACCTGGAAGGAGACAAAGTGGAAGCTTTCTTTAATCTGGACTGCAAAATGACAACAGACAGAATGACAGTTCCATTGTTTAATTGAATATGAGCATCCAGTGATGCTGAAGTATGTTTATTTTTATATGGGAAAATTAAAACATTACTAAGTCTGAAATAAGTGGAGATAAATTAACTTATACCAAGGAAGGGTACAGTTAATGTATTAGCAAATATTTTATATCTAACCTTAGTTATATCTTACCTTACCTGAATTGATGTATTTTAAACATCTAATGTCTTACGAGACTTTGACAGTCAGTTGTTAAGTTTTTGCACTTTGTGGTCAGCCTCATGAGTTAAAAATGGCCAAGTAAATGAAACTTGGATTTTCTTTGTCTGTTTTTTCATCTACGATGTAGGTCTGGCATACAAGCAGTGCAAAAGCATGCTTGTTCTATATGCACTTGCTTTCATTATTGATGAAAAGAATTTTTGTAAGAATACAAAATTTGCTTGCTTCTATCTGCCTCTGAAGAGGTGGCATCCAGTTGAAATCTAACCCCCTTTTCTATGCAGTCCTTGACCTACTTCAGTGGAAGAATATTTGAAGTGGGGTGAACTAGTCAAAGGTGAAGTGCATCAAGAGTCGGAAAGAGTCTTCAAGTGTCCCCTGTCTGAGCAGAGGCATTCCCATTGCTTATGGTCTGCAGCTGTGCTTCAGAGAGAGTGTTAAGACACCTTTTTTTTTTTTTTGTCTCAGAAGTTCTCTACAGATAGGACCAGCAGAATGCTTGCCAGAATGCTGGGTTGGCTGTAGGTAACTATTTTGTACACTGCAAAGCAGTTTGTTAAAGCAATAGCTCTTTGCTGAGAAGACATATTATGGTGAGAGTCCCAAAGTCTGGGATGCACTTTCAGTTTGTGCTGGGGTTCACTTCCCTGTTTTCTGGGTGCTTGAATGTTTAACAAATTTAATACTGTGAATATTTGTGGGGGGGGGTGTTTATTTGCTTGATTTTTAAAATTTTCATTTTAACATTTGCACAGTCTTCTCCCCTCCTTCCTTCTCCCTTCCTCCCCCAGTGTATTAGAAAGCCTTCAGATGTCAGAGAATGACAAATAAACCTAAAATAGTGATTTGGTGGATTCTACTTGCATTTATCTTTGGGACCAGTGTTTTCTATAGATGTTCAGAAGCAAACAACCCCATCTTAATTTGTAGGCAGCAAAATTCACTTCAGGGTGGTAGACCTGTGATTGCCCACCACTAAAGAGTTTCTCATAACTGTTACTGGTTAAAACCGTCTAAACCTATTTATATTTGTGTGTGCTGTGCCTGTAGTGTCTCCAGATGGAAACCTTTGCTAACCCATACCATTGCATAGGAAGAGAAGCAGGAAAGAATGAGGGTGTTGGAATCAAGTGACATGTATCCTCCTTGACCTCTCACTGAAGAGTAGCTCAATTATTTGTCAAGCAGTATGCACACCTGCATCTCCTGTGAAATCCATCTGTGTGAGTTCAGTTACCTTCAGCAAGGTCAAATTATGTATTTTGGACTCATAAAACTGGTAATTCCCATTGATCTTGTCAACTTCAAATGTGTTGGCAAGCAAGACCTGCTGGCATCTCCACAAATATGTACAAAATTCCCAGTAGTAATCCTTAAGTATTTTGTCTGGGGTAAATGGAAAGAAGATCCCAAGACTACTGTGTCTTCCTTCTACACATGTTCTGCTCTTTAGAGAGCTCAGAATCAGGTGAACCGTATCAGCTCTACTCCAGTACAAGGGTGTGTGCTGAACCTTGTTTTCTACTGTGTTGTTTCAGTGTCATAGGATAACCCTTGTGAGTAGCAATTCCACTTTTGGGGACTAAAATTGATTTTCCTTATCCTAGCTTCTAAAGATCTGACCTCTAGAAGCATTAGGTGCTGCAGGATCCCAGCACCAGATAGAGAAGGCATGAAGGTAACAGCTTTAATAATGCTAGAAATGTATTTAAAGGTTCATTCTTGCTGGCACAGAGTGGTGAGCTGCACACTGAGTTGGTCTGTTCTCATTTGGTGCACCTTCTCTGCTCGAAGCTAGAGTCTATAGGAAGACTTCTGTTCTTTGTCTCGCATGGTCAAATGCCATGGGCTTCTCTGAACACCTGGTTAGAATCTGGGTGGGTATATTGGCTTGCCAGGCTCTCAGATCACACCTCATCAGCTGGCTTGCTAGTTTGACATTGGTCAAACTCTTCAGTCTCATACTGAGTACCTGGGCATAAGTGAAACCCCAAAAGGTGTGGCTGTAATGGTCAGCCATGCTGTTTATATAACCTAAGTCCTGCTGTCTGTATTGCTGCACGTAGGAACTGGTGGAGACAGGGCACATGTTTCTATCCTTTTCATTTCCATACTGCTTGACTGTTTCCCTTCAGGGCAGTAAGTGTCTGATGACTGTTTGACTAAGACATTATCAAGTAATGCAGTGGTTGTGCTGCTTAGAGGAAACTTGCCCCATTCATAATTGGCAGTGAAGATGTCAGCTGAATTGTCAAAACATGGGGGTTTTTCTGTTGTATTTATAAATTAATTTTGGTTTAATTAGTGGAAAGAAAAAATGTGTATTGCAGTTTTATTTAAACTATGCTTTTTGTAGTTTTGAAAAACAGTTGGCCTTTTTGGTTAAATGGCTCAAGGTATGGGCAAAGAACAAATTTAAATGTGGTTTTGATTTTCATCTAGCCGATTTTTGTTTGGCAAGAGGAAAAACTTGCCAGAGGAGAGCTCAGTGGTATGCTCGGGGAGAAGCTGGAATAGACCTTTAGGATCTCTTTCACTTTGATGCTGCAAGAATTTCTGAAAGACTTCAGCCAAAGTTAAATAGCATGTTAAATGCTGGTGTTCCTGCCCAGCCAGGGGCTGAGCACATCATTGCCGGAAGACACAGGACTGGAAAAAAAAGAGAGAGAAGAGACAGTAGTATTAGTCTTTCTTTCAGATGGGAAATTGAAGTGTGTGCAGACATTTACAGTGTGTTAGTCTGGAGAAGACTTGGGACTTGAACCACAGCTCTTAAAATTGCTTTAAGGCAACACCATAAGTGCTGTGTTCAGGCCATTAAAGCCTATCAAGAGCTTCACCTGCTAATTCTGGATTGGCTGTGTAATGTTGGTACCACAAGCCAGCCTGGTCCTATGGCTATTGTTGGGCATTCATTGTAGATTTTAATTTTTTCTCAGCTGTTCACACTGCTTGTCCTGCAGCTTTGAAGGAACGTTCCCTTTTCTAACATGATTGGTCCTATGCCACTAGACAAACTCTGGATTCTTTCACTGCTGATTCCAAATCTAGAAGCCAGTGTAGCTCATGAGTGTTTACTTTTTTGTTTGTGCACTGGTATTATCACTGAACTTTACCAGGGAGAGAGGTTGCCAGGACTAAACACAAAATGTAAATGGAAGTAGATGTATTGTTGGAAACACTGGTAAACACTTTCTGTGTGGCTGTGCATCAGTGCAGACTAGGAAGTTGCTCATGTTTTGCTGTGAGAACTCTGGAACATGCTGCAGTTTCACTGCCTGAATAACCTGAAAATCTGAATCTGAAAAATCACATTTTTTCTTTAAACTGGCCTTTTTTCTGGCTCACACTAGTCAGGTTTGTCTGAGCAGGGACATTGGCTTTGACACCAAGAGCATGAGGGGGTGCCTGTAGGACTTTGAAATTCTAGTTTCTGACCTGATTTATAAGTAGTTTATACTTAGGCTTTCCTGTTTAATAGTTAAATAAACTGTTTAATGTTTAAAAAGTAAAGTTCTTCTGATAATTAAACCAGTATGCAGGACAAAAGCTGAGCATAGCCACTTCTTGCCTGAGCCATGTGTTGTTCCCACAGTTCAGATCCCAGTTCTGCTGTGAATGAGGTCCTGGTTGCAGAGCTCTGTGGAGAGCCCATGGAACCCAGCTCTGTGAGCACTCACCTCATGACTGTGTTTTTATATTCACTTGTCTCCTATTCACAAGAGACACTGACAAGATGTTTGGGAATACACTGCAGGGAAAATACAATGTTGTGGAGGCAGGTACATGGCCTGGCAGAATTTTCCATTTACTTGCTTCTGCTGTTGCAGTGCTACTGTGTAGATCCCAAAATGGAAGATGATTTCTGCAGGCTCTGTGTGCCACCTTGATTTTGCATTCTGCTCTGTTTGTGGCACTCAGGAAATTACAAGTGTACCCAAATAATGCATTTAATCAAACACACCTATGAGGACATCTGGCTCTTTCTTTTAGCCTGTGGGAAACATCACTTAGTTCTACACTTGGTTCTAGGTAAAAAAGTGGTTTGTCTTCCTTCTCCTTGTAAATAATGCAGCACAGGAGTGGGAGTCAAGGGAGTCAGAAAGTAAGAATTACGCTGATAAAAGCTCCTTGCCCTGCAGCAGCCTTCAACAGGTTATTGAGAAAAGTCCTCTTGCTGTATTCAGAACGTGTTAGAAAACTCCTGCAACAACATACTATAGCATAACCACAAGGGGAAGATGACGTCATGCACCTGACAAATCGCCAGAATAAGAGGGTGAATTGCATCCTTTCTGTGTTGAGTACAGCATCTTCAAAAGCATGGCAGTAAGCTTTTATAGCTGTGAGAGGCAAAGAGACAGTGTGTAATTCAGCCTCAGTGCTATGAAGGTTAATATTGCGAGCAGCCCATAGCAGAATGGCTGTAGCTTGAAGTAGCAAAGCAATACAAAGTTGTTTTAGGGAGGGAAAAAAAATCCTTAATCTGAAAAAGTGCATGTAGATAGAGATCAAAAAGCAAGGCTGGAGAAGGAGATCCTGGCTGATTAAAAAGTTGCAATGTTAGTGAAGGGCGTTGAAGTGGGCAAAATGAAAAGCAATTAGTCACCAAAGAGTTTCTGTAAAAGCAGGATACAGATTTGATCAGCCTCAGAATAGTTCACATGTGAAGTTGGGAAAAGCAAGTAGGCAAGAAGAAATTGAGATAGGCAATTTTAGGAGCTCTTGAGAAAGGGTAGTGTATAGGGTGTTACTGTCTAGAAAATTGCTGTTGGCTGCTTTGTGGCAGTGCCTTCTAAGCTCATTAGCAAGTTAGTGATGATTTTACTGGCGCAGTTACTTGGCTGAATCTTTTTTCACACTTAGCATATTTATTTGCTCATACTTTTTTGGAAGGAGTTGTTCAGGAATGTTAACTCTTTAAAAAATATATATATATTGACCCTTGAATACTTTCTGCCATGCAGGCATATTTCAGAAATGGCCACCAGTGATTCCATCTGGATTTCTCTGCTTTTTGAGCAGAGGCCTCCATGCATCATAGACCCTGCTGTTTATAGAAGTGGTTGTACATATGGCATGGAATCTCAGCCAGCGTTTGAAACTGCCTGTGTGTTATGCAGGCACAGCGGGAGCCTTAGGATTTGAACTTAATTTATGGAAGTTGTCCATGGGTTTTGGAGATGCCCTGTCTTTCTGTAGCCAGAAAAGACTGCTCAGCACTGAGGCTGGGTAGGTGAGGCACTGAGCCAGGTGAGGCACTGGTAGCAACAACCTCTCTTATACTAACATACTTGGAAAAAAAGCTGCCTTTGCTTCCTTTTTTGAACAGTACCTTGTGAGATACCTGAGGTTTTCTTGTGACCCTTTGACAGCCAGGAAACACAAGCTGCCCTTGTTAGTAAAAACTATTGCATGAAATATACCATGCAGTGCTCATGTTAAAATACTGAGCAATTCAGGTGAAAGAGGGTCTGATCACTAGTATCGAGGAGAGTCCTGTGACTGAGAAAGAAAAGAAATAGTCTTCTAAGATCACTCTTTCTAAAATTGCTACATGAGTGACAAAAATTGTGTGGTGCTCTTTATTCTGGCTTTCCCAGAGGGTCAAGCTCCTGCTGATCCTGGTCTTATTTTGTCCCCTGATATGTAGAGCCTTCTCTCCAAGCATAGCTCACCATGGACACATAAGAAAAATGCTGCTTGCAGCAAGCAAGCCTGAATCCTCTCTTTGTCTTGTGCTTGCAAAAGCAATGATGAGTTTTTTTCATCATCACTGAGGGTGTAGATACAGCCTGAAAACCCAGGTACAAACTCCCTGAGGGCTCAGGTCTGGAGACTCCCTATTGCTGTGTACCTCAGAGTTGGAGAAGTTATCTTTTAATGTGTAAAGTTAAGACTGCAGACTTAAAAATGGTGCCTTCAGGGAGTTCATGTTATCATGTACGGGAGCCAAATGCTTTGTTCTGAGCCCTCCAATCAGCTTTTACTCAAATATCACTAAAATCAGTGTGGTGGGTCCTGTGAAATGAGTGGTAGACACTGCCTTGTTACATGGAACTTCATTGGTATCACTGGGGTCTTCTCAGCAGTCTGAGCAGAACTGCCAGAGGTAGAGAAAGGCAGGGCTGACTGACAGATTCTCTCCTCGAGGTGATCTGTGTGGATAGAGGTAAAGGAGAAATGGCAGCAGCATCTGAAGGGTTGTACTGTGGGACCATCTTTTTCTGCTATGTGCAGGCTTTCATCTCTCAAGCAGTTTTCAATAGCAGTTCATCTACTGCAGTAGTAATTAGAAAGGTACAGTTTTATGCAGTACAGCCTGATCCCATCCCCAGCTTGTGTTCTGGTGCCAGCGGCTGGCTCTCTCCTGAGCTCAGCGGAGTCTTGCTTCACACTCAGGGGTGATTGGGACCAGGCTCAGGACAAGGCAAGCTGGAAGGCAGCTTGTGAAGGGTTTCCCTTGAATGGGGGGATTTGCAGGCTAGACCAGAGCTCCTGGAGCCTGGCTCTGAAGTTAGACATAGGCTTCTGTAGTAGTTAGGGCATGTTCTTTTTTAGGGCTTTCTCTGTTGGCAGGGAATTATAAAGTCGACCAAACTGGTCATGCTCTCGAGTTGAGACTTTATGTTATGCTCGTGTCCTAGGCACAGCTGGCCCCTTCTCAAGCCCTGTACAGAACCAGCAAGACACTGTTGTGTGCAGCCTTTGCACATACGTGGGACTCTCCTTGCAGGAGATCACAAGGCAGTTCTTAAGTCCAAGTGTTAACTTTGCAGGAAAAGTTCAGAAATAGTGATTCCTGAAGATTAAAAAGCTAAGCAGAGACAGAGCAGAGAACTTAAATAACAAACTTGTTAGCTGTTTTGTTATTTTTCCTAATAGGTGTTTGGAAAAAAAGACAACATTAAAGTAACTTTTACAGATGACTGATTTGTGATGTAAACATCCAAACTGGCACATTTACTGTTCTGCCTGTCATTGACCAACTCTTTGATGTGTTTGTTTCCAGGAACACCTGTCTGGTTCTTTGTGAAAATTGCTCCAATTCGAAATGAGCAGGATAAAGTGGTTTTATTTCTTTGCACTTTCAATGACATAACGGCTTTCAAGCAGCCCATTGAGGATGATTCATGTAAAGGTTGGTCTTTTTCACAATTATATATTTATGCTGCTTTTGTTTGTTTGCCCCAGTCTTGAAAGAGCTGAAGTCCTTTAAATACCCAAGCCAAAGAATTAAATGTTAAAATAGCTTGTAGCTGTGCCACCGGGGATGGCATTTGTACAAGAAATGGTTCCTGGTTTCTTAAGTGAAATTACTCTGGCCTGCACTGAAAAGGGTCATTGCTAATGAAAGCCCCAAGTGCTTCTGAAAGCCCAGTTTACATGGTAAATAGGTACTGTTCTTCCTTTTAAATACATTATTAACCCACTCTCCAGCACAGCCTTCAAGGATTCACCGTGTTGCTCAACAGCACTGTACAAATTGTGTGTGAGGCTGTATGCAAAAACTGAGGAATTAACCCCGACTGAGTCTGGCAAAGATCGGAATAATTTAATTCTGCCTGACTTGATGTTACTTCACATTATTATGGGATTTCTTATGTTAAAGTTCTGGACTAGTTTCCTTTAGCCTGTGTGAAGAGATTCCAGTTATCTTAAGTGGAATCAGGTTTAAGCTGTCCTGGTGAGTGAGGCAGCACTGAAGTGTTCTGCTCTTAACCCTTTGCTGAGCTACAGCCTGGAAACCTGGAAGCAAACTCAGCTGCGATAGCAGCATAAACTTGCACTCAGGTTCAGATCCTGTCAGAAATAGACCTTCTGTATTCTACGGAGAATTACTGAGACTTGCATCCTCTGGGGTAAAAAAAAGGATGTAAGTTCTCCTCTTGTTTGCATTTTTCTAGTATTTAATAATATTTGTAGTATAAAATTAAACAGGAAACTTACTGCGAAGACGAACTGACTTACATTTATTCTCAAAATGTTATTCTTTAAAAACATAGTTTCTCCAAGTGGAAACACCTGTTACCATGAAAAAGGAAGTACAACCTTGACAAACATACCCTCTTCCAGGCTACGGGGGTAATTTTTTTTCTCTTTTTAATGCTATTTGTTTGGTTCCTTATTGCTTTAATAAAACTAAAAACCTTACCTTGTCAGAAAGTTTGGGTCTACAGTATTTTTTCCCTGCCTAGTGGTCCTCACTGTATCCTGATGAGGAGTGACAGCGCAGATAAATCAGCATGATGCAGTAAAGCTGGCTCTCATTTATTTGCTGCTAGTGAAGGCCCTTGCTTCATTTAGTCAGTTGATAATAAAAAAGCAGGACTTTCAGTCAGGGGTGGTAGCTGCGTCTCTTTGCTTTCACAGGAGTTCCCTAATGTGGTAGAGATAGGCAGTATGTCCTTCACTTTCACCACAAAGAAACACTAACATTTTTATTTTCAATTCAAATATATTGAAGAAAGGGAATGCTATTTTTTTTTTTTTAATCTCCTTTGGATCTTGAAATGATGCTGTTCTTTCAGTGAGCGTGGTAATTCTCAACAGTTGCGTATCTACGGCAGAATAGGCACTAAACCTACACTTAAGTGCCTGGATTTGGAGAGGAATTGATGATAAGCAAAATTTCTCCCTCTGACCCATGGAAACTGGCAAAGTGACTAACAGAGGTCGCAAACAGAAGAACTGAATATATTATTTAGAGGCCACTGTTTCACAGCTCTACTGTGTCATGTCTTTATGTGCAGAAGGGCTTATGCACTAAATGAGTCTTCCAAATTTCTGGATATCCTAAAATTAATAAAGGTGCAGAAGTTTCATGCTGGTAAAGAGTTCTCTGTCAGTCTATATACAAATCAAGCATGATTTAAATGGTACTGCACTTTCTGTTTTCATCCTTAATTTATCCATTTTTCTTCCATAACTTACTTGCTGTAGGCTAGCTTTGGAATTTTGGTGTGTGATATTGTATTAGTCACTTGATGGCTAGATGAGCAATTTCTTGGAAGAACTGATTTGTCAAACAGACTTTTCGATGTGTGTCCATGTCTTTAGTAGTAGATCTTACTGTGCAATTGTATACTGTGAGAGAAGGGAAGAAAAGGCAGGTATGGAGAGTCTGATAATCATCTGTAGTAGGCCCTAGGATTCACAGAGTGAATGGTTTTGGAAGATCTAAAAAAGGTAAAATTGTACTAGCTTGTTCTAAGAACGATTACTTTAACAGACATGAGCTTTGAAGAGGGCATATTCTTTGTGCTGTGTACAATGTCACACAGAAACTTTGTAGTATGCTTTTGAAAGAAAGCAGTTTTCTTTGTTGTGCTTCTCTTATTCTCCACCCAAATGAGTTCTCAATCTGAAAAACTAAAACTGAACCGAAAACTGATTGCTAAATCAATTCTTTTTCCTTCTTTCACCTTCAGCCAGCTTAGCAAGTACTTTTACTGTGTTTGTATGTGAAATCAGTTTCCTATGCGTATGAGTACTTCATATGTAATAGGTTGCCTGGAGATGCAGATATATGTTAATAAAATGTGCTATTTGCACAGTTGCAGAACGTTATAGATTAGGTATTCGAGTTTTTCAAAATCAATGCCTGCATGTCTATGTAGAAAAAACCATTAAATCGATCATGTTCTTGTACTACATAAAGAGCAACTAATCTTTCAGGCTAAGCCTGCTTAGCTGTGGTGTGTGTTGGTTTTCTATCACCTGCTGGCAATTTCAAGCCTGATTGTTCAGCTGCAAATGATGCAGCTCCTTGAGTGAAAAGCATAGAACTGTAATGGCAGGTGTTTGACTACACAAAGATGAATAGGCATCTTTTATCTGAAGGTGACTCAGAGGGATAGAAGGTCCCAGTACCATTTTTCATGCTTAATAATTTTTTTTTATTGATTAATAATGTCAGACATTGGAATAGATGGAATAAGAAAAAATTTCTAAAGTCGCATAAAAAGTAGATTTCTTGTAGTCTTTGTTAATTGATTCAGATAATTTAGAAGATATTTATTTTATGACTGCCATGGAAGGTAAGTAAGCTTGCTTTTAAATGCGGCAGCTTTAAAAATAGTGCGTTCTAAATAAAACCACTTAAAAATAGTGTGTCAGTGATGTTGATAATATTTTTAAACAACCTCTTTCCACTTTTTCCCATATTCTTGCCCCTTTAAAAAAATCAGGGAAACTAGGTTTACTTGAATAGAAGGCAAAATCAAGCTATAACATAGCTAAATTTGGCTTGTCAAGTGGTAGGTCACCTTCTTAGCTGAATTTTAAAGTATCTGCTGTATTTGGAATTAATGCATTTTTGTCTGAATATGTCTCTCCTGGTTTGAGATAGCATACCAAATATGAGATGCTTGAAAATAGTGTATAAAGTGGAATGCATCACTTTATGCAAAACAATTATTTGTGCAGACAAACAGAAACTGTGCTTGCACTCTGGGTAGCTCGTAAGAAGTTTGCCTGAACAGGTTTTGAATGTATGAATACAATGTGAACATATTCAGAAGCATCTGTGCTGTCTCATAAGAGTTTGGAAATGATGCTTTGGATCCTAATTTTTGCTTCTGATACTTTATTTTTATACAAAGAGGTGGTCAAATTCAACATCACAAATAGTGAATGGTTGTTACCCTCTAAGATATTGTAGCTTTCTGTGCCTTGTAGCAATCATCAGTTGCCATCTCCTCTGCAGAAGATGCTTTATTTCATTTTGCAGCTAAGCTGTCCTTTGCATAACAAGCAGGAGTACAGACACAAAAAATATTTTGTTTGTCTCCTTCATCTTAATTCAGGGAAAAATTCACGTTTCTTTTTTTTTTCCTTTTTGTTTCTGCTTTTTGGGGTCTTTTTGGTTGCTGTCTGATTGTGGGTTCTGTTTTTAAAGATGTATTTATATGAACAGAGCCAGTGTTTGAAATATTTTGATTAAGATATACTCTGCTTTCATCTGGATGAAATGTTTTCTTAAAAAAAAGGAAACAAATGAAAGGGAAGTAGTGAGTATATTGAAAAAATTTAGGCATGCCTTCCCAGTCCAGATGGAAAAAGAGTACAGTTTTAGTCAGGAGGTTTCAAAGAGAGGGAGCACTGCAGAGAAGCATGATAGATGTAAGCAAGGATCTTTCATGTGCAGGAATACAAAGGCGGCTTGAGTGGAGGCAAGAACCGCTGGAATCTTGGATTTATTCACATTTACACAGAACAGTAGACCTGTGGACAAACAAGCTTGTTCTCTAGCAGGCAATGGCTTCTTGCTCTGACTCTAGGAATTGTGTATGTCATGGATCAGCAACGTGGTAACAAAGGTTCTGTAACTGCCACAGTTCCTAATGGTTGAATTCTCGAGTTATCAGGATTGAATTGAGAAGAGTGGTAGGAAACAAATAGCTACCTACAAATAAATAATAAATGCTGTTGTGGTTGAGTATCAACTTACTTTAAAATACAGAAAATTGGCTTCTTCAACTTAAGGCCATTGTTAAATGAAACTTCATGCTTTAAAGAGGAAAAGTTTTGATGAGTTAAATACCACAGCACAAAAGTATATTTCAATGCCATATTTCCACATGAAACAAATCTCAGGGGACAGCTGTTGTAATCATCTTGTCTTGGGTGTTATCAGAAGCAATTTCTATTCACCTCTTTGGGAAGAAATGGTGGAAAACTGAACGAACATCATGGAATGCAGGAGTGGTGTAATCAGTGCTTGAAGGTTAATCTTAAAGGCTTTCCATTCTTTTGAAGCTGGAGATGTTTTAATGTTGTCACATTGCTTTGTCCCTGCATGATATTTTCTGCAGAAATGTAAAAGGAGACCAAACAGTGATAAAAATGGGTTAGAATCAAAGACAAAGGCACAGGTAAGAACTACCATGGGGTAGTTTCCAGCTTTATGTTTGGTTCCTGAATTCCAAGCTGTCTTCTCTGCCTATGTGAGCTTGTCTTGTTTGAGGAATATATGTGCCTATATTAGAACCACCTAGCATCATTAGATTTTAAGTTTAATTTGTATTTTCTCTGTTTCTAGAGGAAAACCATGGATGTAGGGCTATAACAACTGCTTGTGTTGAAAGAAAACTCCCAATCCAAATCATCTGGTCCCTCTGTTCTAGCAGGACTGACACCAATATATTCTCACACCATTTTGAAGCTTAGTTCCTTGTCTTGGAAAGATCCATGACCCTTAAAATTTAGTGTTTGTGTTCAGTCCTATGGCTTAAGTCCATTACTTAACCTGTCTTTGTTGGATAGATATCTGACTTGCTGTCAGCTGAGTCTGTCCTTAGGGTTCTGGAGGAAAAATTGCAATAAATTCAATAGGTACTACTGTCTTTTCAGGCATTACTGGAGATGTTATCATTCAAAAGGTTTAGTACTGGCATTCTATTTAATTTTTATTTTCTTTTTCCTATGCCACCATCTGCAGGTCTAACTGCATGTTGGAGTTGCCACATTTTTTATCTTTTTCTTTCACAAAACCCCCAAAACCTAAAAGCCTGAAAGGCAATAGAAGGAGGAGAGTGTTCTGTTCTAAAGGTGAAATTCTTACACATTGCACAGTGATTCAGTGCCTGGTTCTAGGCACACCGTGGCACAGTGGTGTATCTCCAAGCTGGGCTACCACATGTGGTGCCCTGTGTGTGGGGAGAATTAGGGCACGTACTCCCAGTTTGTATCCACACTGGTTTAAAAAGCCAAGCTGCAAAGCGCTGCCTTGTGACACAATCTCTTGCCTAGAACAGTTATATTGCTTTCAGATCAGAGTTTGGAGTAGAGAGTGAGATCTAATGTTCGTGGGAACAGTTCTTTTGTGTGCCATTCAGGCACCCACAAGTGAGATGCTCAACGTGTAGGGCACAGGAGATGCTTGCGGGGACGCTGAGGAGAGGGGAATGGGTTAAGCTGTACCTTTCAAAAGGAGATGACTCCTGGGAAGAGGGGGAGGTGCCCACAGGTGCTCTGCATTCATAGCCACAAATTGTGCCACAGAGTTGTCTGGCAGTGCTTTTGTGCAAGAAAGCTCAAATGAAGTGCTTCCTTGTCATCCTCTCTCTGCTTATGTCCAAATAGCCCAAATATTAGACAATGTTGGGAAGAAAGTTTGCCCTCAGGTTTTGAAATTTTCAATCTTCCAGGAAAATGCCCTTCCCATCAGTCCAATTTGGATTCGTAAAAGGAGATGTCCATATTATCTGGCATTAGAAACATTTCGCGTCTGGTAAGGGAGGCAGGTTTCCAGTTCCCGGCTGAAGCTGGAACTCCGTGGTCTGTTCTGTTTCTGGCCGGGGCTGGCGTTTGCGAGCAAGCCCCGTTCGTTCCCCTTCAGCACCACGGCCAGCGCCGGCTCGCCCGTCCCGCAGCGGCTCCCTCCCGGGGCCGGAGAGCGGCGGCTGCCCGTGTCCTCTTGGAGCACATTCCCCTCGGGACTCGCCGGGCTGGGCGCCTGCAAAGACTGCACCTGCGTCGGGTCAGAGGCTGGACACGACTGGGCGAGATGCACTTGAAGCTCGTAAAGCCAGCTGTGTCCCTGGATGCATCAAAAGCAGCTTGACCAGCAAGTCAAGGGAGATGATTATCCCTCTCTTCTCCAAACTCATGTGACCCTACCCGGAGCACTGCACTCAGCTCCGAGCCCCCCGTGTAAGAAGGACCTGTTGGGCGAGTTCAGAGGAGGGTCGCAAAGATGCTCACAGGGCTGGAGCACCTCTGCTCTGCAGACAGGCTGGGAGATTTGTGAGTATTCAGCCTGGAGAGGAGAAGACTCCGGGGACACCTTAAAGCACCTTCCAGTACCTAAAAGGGGTCTACAAGAAAGCTGTGTAGGGAATGTTTTCCATAACCAGGTTCTCACTATAAAATGAATCTTCAAAATGCTGAGCATCCTTCGTTGGAGTATGAGGAGTAGGAGCTCAACAGCTCCTGGGTGGTGCTAGCATTTTTCAAGATCAGGACTAAATGCACTGATATTTTCCTTTCAGTATACCAAAAATATCCAGATTTATACTCTGGCCAAGCTTCTGTTATGGCAAAGTACTGCTCATAAAGATTATAGTTGTAGCTAGCTCTTGTGGCTGTCACTGAAGGTCTTCTATTTTGAGGGGTATTTGAAATCACTGTAAAAAATATTCTGGATTAAAATTCAGCATATGACTTGTCTGCCAGAATCTGATAAATATTTAATTGGAGTTTGAGAAAATCTATCAGTATATTCCCCCTTTTGTTTAGAGAGGGTAAAATTAATGATTTTATTTTGCTTTTCTGCTCTGCTTTTTATTATCTTTTGTATATTTCTCTGCTTATTCTATCAAGGTCTATGCTTGATGCATCTGAGGCCAGATTAATTTATGTTACAGACAACTGTAATTGTCATTGTGCATGACTCTAGCCTTACATCTTGATTAGTCTGGAGTGTCTTCTGCAACACTGTGAGATCCAAATCTGGTCATTAGATTTAATATGAGATTTTTGTATAGTGGACATTTATCCTTGCAAAATATGCAGTTCATGTAGCAGTACTTTTGTGGAGTCATTGAATACAAAGTCACAGCAGTCATGGGGTTTTATTACTGTACCACGCTGACACCTATTTTCTGACTTGCTTTTATCTGGTACTTGCTTAAATTATACTCCCTTCTGATCAGAATTAAAGCAGATTGCTCTGTTTTAACTTTTTTCCTCCTTTAGTTGTAAGAGGTTTTATGAGGTACACTTGTAGCTTTTTTTGGTAATGTGTCTAATCTTGCATGTTTTCTCAAGGTTGGGGGAAGTTTGCCCGCCTGACCCGTGCCCTCACGAGCAGCCGAGGAGTGCTGCAACAGCTTGCTCCGAGCGTGCAGAAAGGAGAGAACGTTCACAAGCACTCAAGACTTGCTGAGGTAATTTTTTCTTTCCCCAGGAGGCTGTAAAGAAGTGTTTTTAGCCTCTGTGGGTATGTCGTCTCTGCATGAGCCAAGAACTGTCAGACCTCCCTGCCCTGGGAATCTGAAGCTTTGAATATGGTACATGTGCTGTCAAATGTGTCCCATGACAGCAGAATGAAAACAGGTGTCCCAAAGACTTCATGCAACCTAATTGCAGTGTTGTGTTCCATATCTTAGCAAAGTCTTACATAGGTGTTACTAAAATAATACTTTCTTGTTTAGTTTTCATTCTTCTGAGGATATTAATGAGAGGAGGATCTTTGACTGTTTACTTATGTAAAATTTAGGTGAGAAAAATTTCTAGTACACAAGGAAATTCGGGAGAATCCGTGACATGGTTGTTCTCTGAATTAATTTATGTTTGGTTGCTTTTCAGTGGGATCCCAATGCTGCATTGCCAACTAGTTAAAACATGTTTGAGTTACTGTTTTTATGGACGGCATAGCTGTAAGATGCCACAAGCAACACTGCAGACAGATTAGGAAAATGAAATCTCGTGATTTAAGTAGTCTCTCAAAGTTTTGAGATAAGATCCAGGCAGAGAAGGCTCCTTGAAGCACTTAGGGTTTGAGGGCTTTCACCACGAGGGGGAGAGACTATCCCAAGTTTCCTGTAGCTGTCTCCTGGGCCAGTAGCAGGGTCTCCCTGGTGTAAAAAACTGCTTGGGGAGAGGCTTGATGTGGTGTTGATGACAGCACAGCCAATATAACATGGCAGTCCTGTGTCACTTCCTGCTGTGAATGCCATGGCAGCAGCTGTGACTTGTCAGTAATTCTTGATCTTTCTGTAGAGCTGGAGATGTAAGGCATTGATGGGTTCCATGAGGTCTCCATATAGTCAGTTATATGGTACTCTGTTAGTTTTGTTGTTTACATCTTAGTTTCTATGCAACCTAAAAACCTCCTGTTCAGGCCTGTCTCGTTATCACATATAATGACAAAATTCCTGCAGACAGGATATTGCCTATTCAGTATTTAATATAGAAATACTCTAGAAGGGGAAACCAATTTCTGTTGGAAGTACAGAAATAACACAGGTCATACTAGCACAGGGGAGGGACAGACATTCACATGGATACCATACTGGAGGAACGCCATGTGATTAGCACGTGTCCACCCTGAGGTTGCTTTAGTGTCCTGGAATTTGGTATAGTTTTCCTCCTAATCCTACTCAAGGTTTCATATCAAATAATCTTTACTTCTCTTTAGATCTCTACCCCCAAATTTTAGTTAATGCTAAAATATAGGCAGCAGAACATAAGGCAGAGGGTCTGAGGTTATTCTGTTTGGCTCAGTGAACCTCAGTCTGTACCTCAGTGACTACACATTACCAAAACTTTTTGCAAGTCCATGCGCTCAACAAGTCTTTGCAAGTATTCTTACTGGCACAGCCAATTGATTAATTACAAATAATAAAGGGCAAGTGTATAGTTTACATGTCTGAAATGAGTTTCTTTAATTGCTGACTGGATATTGCAGTCATAATTTTACAAAGAACATTAGCCCCAGCTGTGATGTTAGGTAGCTTTTATATCTGCTGTGATTCCATTTAAGTAAATAGAACCACACTAGAGAAGAGTGAAGAAAGTCATACAGACAAGACCACTTTTCTTTATTTGAAGATCTATAGGTGCCAGGCTCCTTATTCTGCAAAGGTTTCTTGATAATATTGAATAGGGCATCTCTGACTGTTCCCTGTTATATTTTCAAATCTTTTTTCTTTTTTCTTTCTTCATCCCTGCAGTAGCCTATTTGAAATTTTGAAATTCATCCTTTTTCTTTTGCTACTCACTATGACACTTCACATCAATCTTGTTTGTGTGAGAAGGCTCGGCATTTATTGCAGCGTTATTTGTGTTGCTCTTCGTTATTTATCACTTATATTTTTGAATGTCTCAGGAGGCTGTTGCATCCTAGAACCTGAGTAGGGCAAGGTGTTGGAGCCTGCCACGACAGCTTACAATTTTTTATTGTTTATGAAACAGTTTAAGAAAGGTGTTAGTGACAGACTAACAGGCCATGGATAATACAAGCAGTGTCTGTGAAGCTTCAGTCTCTGACTTTTCCCATAGCAGGCATAGTTTTTTTTGTTTTTTCCTGACTTCTCTAGCAGTCAAATGAAAACTACTCAAATTAATTATGCAATTAACACAAGGGTGTTAAGTAACTCTGCGACAACATTTTGCAATAGGAGTTTGTAAAGTAACTGATGCATTTCTGCTGCTTTATCAGCAAGGAGCTGATTGTAGGGTTGGTGTGCCTTTGCCAGGCAGTTCTGGGCAAACAAGATTGTGTCAAAATTAAAAAAATTAAAAAGAAATACAATAGTTATGATAAATAAAAGCAGAAAAATTGTAATGGTGCTGAGCAGCACTGCCTAAGAATGAAACTTCTGCCTTTTTTTTTTTTTTTTGACATGGTTTACCAGGAACTCCTAACTGCCATTAAAACTGCCAATCAAAATATTGAGGCTTAGCACCTAGCCTTTAGCTTGGGAGCACTTTGTGTGGGTGCTTGTGAAAACAAAAGCAAGGGAGAGTGAGAGACAGAAAATAGGTGCGGTTGAAAACATGAAAAGGAGAGATTAAGCTGGAAATGAGTGTTTGTGTCTTGGCTTTTTTTCCCCCCCAGTCATACAGACTTAAAAATAAATAAATCATTGTAACCACTTTTGATGCAATTTATGACTCCTGACTTGGAATATATTTACTATATTGTGGAAAAAAAAAAATTTAAAAAAAAATTTGCTATGTTTAAAAAAGAACATAGCCTTGAAAAACTCATTATGAAATTTGGCATTTCTGCTCTTGGAATAAAATTCTCCAGCTTTAGAGAGCTATTAAAGCATCATGCATCATTACCACAAATAATAAATGCAGATAATACAGCTGTATTATCTGATGAATCATAAGTAACTGAAATAATACTTTCATTAATAACTTTCTGAAATAAATATTTCTTTTACTATGATAAAACTGTATAACAATGAAAAATCTTCCAAAACCAGAGCTGTTTCAATTATTCAGAAAATTGTAGTAATCAAATTGTCCAGTGCACACGAATGGAAGCTCAGCATTTTGGTTTATATAGTTGTGTACATTTTCTTCATGATTACTTTTATATTAATCTCTTGGGGTTTGTTGTTTTTTCCTCTCCAGGAGAAGTAGCTTTACAAGCAGTTTGAATGTAGTTAGTTGATGTGGATGGGTAACCACACCTGACTACTTCAGCAAACCTGTCTCAGGTTAAGCGCTACTCTCCCTAGAGGCTGGAGGGCAGCAGGAACACCTTGGAATAGGGCAGAAGGTATTTTACATCCACCTGGATTTGCTGGATGGTGTGCAGAGGGAGTGAGGTTTATAGTTCTTAATCTCCAGATGACCCAGGGGTGGTGTGTGTGTCTGGAAGGATGGTGAAGAAACAGACTCGGTGTGGCCCTTGGTGTGAAAAGTGGAGAAAGGAGCTCTTGTAGCTTCCAGTGCAATGACCTGACAAAAGTTTGATCTTTAGCACCAAGCTCTGTGGACCTCCTTCCACAGTTTGTGTGCAGAACTGAGCTCTTTTGTTGTCCTTTATGATAAAGGCACATGCTTGTTCTCTGAGATTATTAAGTTTTGTTGTAGGCATGTTTCTTGTCCTTCAGTGAAATGAAGATTTTGGTGCCTTTGAAAGCTCTTGGCTGGCAGTCCCAGGCGCTGTGAGGCTTTTGCCAGGCTGCAAAGCAAGTTGCCATTCCTGAGAGAGAGTGTGAGCTGGGGCAGTGCCCTTCTTTCGCCTCAAGCTGTGAAATCATCTCTAGCAGTGCCAGCAGGATAGAGTGGTTTTACAAAGTTGTGTGTTAGTGATGTAGTGAGAGGGAGCCCAGGCTAGAACTTGTCACCTCCACCCCACCCAAAAAGAGGACTGGAGGCACCTCAGGCTTGCTGCAGGTGGCTTTCCCCACCTGGTGAGTGATTGGAATCCCTGTCATTCCTTGATGCCTGTCTCCTTGCCCCTCCAGTCAGGATTCATGCCCACAATGCTGGTGCACATCCTTCTGCTGGAGACCAACTAAAGCCATGGCCTCATGTCTCTTTAAACAACCATTGGCAGAGCTTCACCAGAGACTCCAGGGGGGTTACAGAAGTTCAAAAGACTTATTAATAAGGTCCCTAGCCATTTTAAATGGTTTAGAGTATGTTTACTTTCTAAACAGAAAGGGAAGGAGATCAATCAGTCATCAATCCTTATATTTTCCTGTGCTGTAGCTCTTGAATCTCAAAGAGGCAAGGAGAGAGTGCTTTGTTTCTGCTGATGACATTTTAAAACACTGAAGCAGCAGTTTATTTTTTTAACAAGTTGGAACTAGAGGTCTGTTTTTTCTGCTTTCAGTTGAGTTCAGTTTCTGCAGTTCCACTGACTTTATTTTAATGGTTTTTTCTGTTTACAGCAAAATAATGGACACCATAATTTAGCCCCCTCTTTATTGCCAAACAGGGATTGTTCTTGCCTTTTTCCCTGTTTGGGTGTGCATGTATATATTAGTATTCTTTCCATTAAATTTGGTTTTGGTGATATATCGGGTTTTGTTGATGCAAAATTTCCATTTTTTTTTGATTCAAAAATTCTTGAAGTACAAAGAAAGCAGCAGTGACCAAAATGGAGTGCATTATACAATTCTCAATCTAGAACTTATATATGTATAGATAAGAAACAACCTGACCAGAACAAACACATATTTTTTCCATTTTTCATGTTTGAGATTCCTGTGCTCATTACAATAGTCACCGAAATATTTGACTTATTCATTTAATACCAGGGGCTTATGAAATAAGCCTGTGATTGCAGAAGAAGCAATTATGCTTTCCTGCTGCGTTTGAAGGGTGATCCCATCTCCCCACACCAGTAAAATCTCAGCTTTAGAACTGAAATCCAGCTAAACGACTGAAAAATGTTACTATGTGTTGGAGGTGCTTGGTTTGCTGATCAATTATTCCAGTGAGTATTGCAGAAAACTCTCCTTGCCCAGTGAAGCATATTTCAGGATCCTGTGTTAGAGCTGCTTCTCATGCAGAGCCAGTTGCTTTCCAAGTGATTCAGGTACAGCTGCAATGTGCAAAAGGGAGAGCAGCAGATGTTTGCAATATTGATTTGGGCTAGAGCTTTTGTTGGGAAAAGACATCTCAACATCTGTCACTGGGACTGCAAACAAGGCTTGAAGGGAATGATGCTCTGAGTACACACACGGACTCAGTACACAACCTATGCCTCTTCCAGTCACTACCAGTGACTTCTGGGGACTGTGTGGGCTGGCCAGTGCCTCCTGCAAAAAAGAGAGACTGCTTGTGCCTTGTGCTGCTTCCAGCTTCTCTCGCCACAAGACAACATTTTTTAGTTCTTTTTTTTTTTGGTACTATGGAGAACCTACATGAATCAGGGTCAGGAATAACAGACTACGTAATACTGCAGTGAACATGTCTGAGCCCTAGTTGGGTCTGCAGGGGAGATGTTCCTTTCTCCTCTTTGCTATCATTCTAGAAACTCAGTGAAACAAAACCACTGAGTCCTCTTGTTTTTTTAAATAGAATTTTTTTCAAACTCTTAATGCCTCTCTGCATGTTCAGGTCTGTCAGAGCAGGTCATGTTAATTGTCTTCAGGAGAACATACTGGGCTCAAAGTCAGCAGGCTTGCAATTCCCATTCTCGTTTACACATGTGCTAGGAGCTGAGATGTGACAGTGTCTGACCCCTGTTGTGTACATGAGTAAGTGATGATGTGAGGTTCAAAGCAGCAGGGAGTTTCATCTGAGACTATTTTGTCCAAGTAAAGCATTTGTAGATGATTGTTTTCTTTTGTCCCCTTTGGCTGAAACCATTGGAAAAATCTCACCAGTCCACCAAAAAAAAAAAAAAAAAAAAGGAAAAAAAAGGCACTCAGAAGAGCCTGCAGATAAAATCCATGTCTAAATAACTGACATTAAAAAAGCTGAGATAAGGAGCATGAAAGGAAGACATCCTTCTATTCTAGCTGTGTTGTCTTATCTTCTCCCTGAGAAAAGCAGCCATTTAATTTCCTTCTCTGCTTCCTATTGCTCTGAACTATGTGTAAATAAATGTGAAAAAGGAGCCATGCTTCTAAGTACTTCTCACAGGTTCTGTAAGTTTGGCATTACCAAACACATTTCACTTGAGCAAGCCTCTGTTTTCCTTTCAGTTTTCATTCATAACTCATCCAGGGTAAAATTCATTTTAAAATTTAACATCTCTTTATTTGGACAGAGGTTCTTGATGTTAATTTCACCCTCGTGTATATCCATACATATAAACAGATACGTTCTTATTCGTAGGTATGTGAAAGAAACTCGAGTTCCCAAGAATTAAATACACGATAATACTGTTTTCGCAGCAGTGGGCAGAACTGGAGAGGGAGCAGACATCAAATGGGCAGCATTGATTGAGCCTGCAGTTATGCAGAACAGAGCTCAGTGTCAGCATGTGCTCAGCTTGACGTCCAGCAGGGTTTAAAACACATTCTGGCAGAACATCTTTTGCAGTAGTGCTTTTCTGAATCCAGACGTAGCTGCAGCGTATCTCAACAGTGTGCCTCGGCAGGTCCCCTCAAATCCTGCGCTCAGTTTGGAGTCCTCTGCGGCAAGAGGGACATTGAGGCACTGGAGCATGTCTGGAGGAGGGCAAGGAAGGTGGTGAAGGATTTAGAGAACGAGTTTGATGAGGAGCAGCTGGGGGAGCTGGGATGGTTCAGCCTGGAGAAAAAGAGACTTGGGGGGACCATTCACTCCACAACCACCTGAAGGGAGGGTATAGCCAGGGGGAGATTGGTCTCTTCTTCCAGGCAGCAAATGACAGGACCAGAGGAAACGGCCTCAAGTTGCACCAGGGGAGGTTTAGATTAGATGTTAGGAAAAATTTCTTCACTGAAAGGGTTGTCAAGCATTGGAACAGATTTCCCAGGAAAAGGTGGTAACACTGTGCCTAGAAGTGTTCAAAAGGCATGTGGCTGTAGGACTTGAGGACATGGTTTGTTGGAGAACACGGTGGTACTGGGCTAATTGTTGGAATCAACAGTCTTAGGGGTCTTTTCCAACATGAATGATTCTATCATTCTATGATTCTATACCAACAGGTAGTTAAGACGCTGAACTTCTCTGAACAAAAAGTTGAAGTCCAAAAAGAGTTTATTGAGGATAATGATAGATATCCATGGGCTTTGGACCTGCACAGCCCAGAGAAGAGGAAGAAAGGCTTGTGCATTCATGATAGATTGTAGTAGGAAACTATTTCAGACACAGTGTAGTGAAGAGTTAAATAGCCAGTGTTGAAAAAAATGTGTTCCAGTGGTCCTGCTGCTGGACTGGAACTCAGCTGTGTATTGTTCCTGGTTTTGCCATCTATTTCTATTCACACCTGCCTTTCTGCCTCTTCTTACCCATCATTTTTGTGTCTTGTCTGTCTAGATAGCTGAAGGAGTTCTCTCTTCTCTGTATGTCTTGAATACCCCACACATTAGATTTAGTGTCAAAAAATAATTAATGACATTAAAAGAAACAGCTGTTCTTAGTTTGATGCTGATTTGTGTAATAGAATACTTTTCTTGGCTTACTTACTATTTGGTGGTGATAAAAGGAGTTAATGGACATGTATTTTTATGAACCATTGTACTGAGCTTGAGAATCTACAGTGTGAAAAATATCATAAAAAATTAACTATGTTTTCTTTTCCCTCTGAAAACTCTCTGACTACAGGTATTGCAGCTGGGCTCTGAAATCCTCCCACAGTACAAACAAGAGGCACCAAAGACTCCACCGCATATAATTTTGCATTATTGTGTATTCAAGACTACCTGGGACTGGATCATCTTGATTTTAACCTTCTACACCGCTATTTTGGTCCCTTACAATGTCTCCTTTAAAACCAAACAGAACAACGTGGCATGGCTAGTAGTTGACAGCATTGTAGATGTCATTTTTCTGGTCGACATTGTGCTTAATTTCCACACCACCTTTGTGGGGCCAGCAGGAGAGGTGATCTCAGACCCCAAGCTGATTCGCATGAATTACTTGAAGACCTGGTTTGTGATTGACCTGCTCTCCTGCCTGCCATATGATGTCATCAATGCATTTGAGAATGTTGATGAGGTCAGTATACCAGTTTAAATTCCACCCATTAATTATTACTCCATGGTTGGAGGGGAGGGGTGAGAGAGAAGAAAGAATTTTATGCTTTTAAATTTATTGAGCTACTGTGTGTATGTCTCTGGTAGCCACCCACAGCATGCATAGAAGTTTGCTTATGAGTCCTTGCCAGAAGGCTCATTCTTTAATTGCTGCTGTAGTTTCTGGCGTTAAAAATCCCTGTTTATTCTCCTTCTTTCTGCATGCTCAGAGTTCAGGAGGGCAGACAGCAGCACTTCTGTACAGCACTGAGGAAACCTGCTCCATCTGACTTACCAGGAATAGTTTGAACTGTGCCAGGAGAGTTTCTCAGGGCTGTGTTTGCTTTCACTGATGACCGAACAGGGTATTTCTGCTAATGCCAATTCTTCACAGGAACAACTGGGAAGTAAAATACGCTTTTCTCAGCTGCTTCCAGTACACTATAGCAAGTGGCAAAGAGGCAGGCAGTGACTCACTGGATTGTCCTAGAGCACCAGAAAGTACTGGTGATCTGTGCAGCACTGTTTGGCAACAGTTGTTTCAGAGGAAGGTGAAGCAATTGAAGATGCTTGTTTGGTAATTTCATAATTGAATGAAAGGGTAGGGAGAAATCTGGAAATCTAGATTCCTCCTTACTTCTTAATTTTTCTGGGAATAGATCCCAATCCAGCAAAAGAACTAACATTTTAGACTCTTAAACCCAGAAAACTGGTATTTTGTAACTGCTTGTTCTTTCGGATCAGTCTGCCAAGGAATTATTCCTAAGGTAAATACATTAAAGTTCCATGCCTAAATAGTTCAGAGAGTTAATGAATTGTTAAGAAAATCTTAAAGAGGATTCCAGCAGTCTGCTTTCTGGTTGCACATTATAAAATCATCAGCTAATTACGTGTCTGAGTTTATCTGTGACTCATGTTAAAGCTGTAAGATCCAGAATCACAGGATGGCTGGGCTTGGAGGGGATCTCTGGAGACGATCTAGTCCAACCCAGCTGCTAAAGCAGATTCACCCAGAGCAAATTGCACAGGATCGCATCCAGGTGGGTTTGAATACCTCCAGAGAAGGAGAGGGATTTGCATACCTACCTCATCAGGGCTTAGTATTTAAATTTTAGCCTGTAAAATTTAAATGTTATGACTTCCTTTAAAATATGCCCATGTTACAAAGGACAGCCTAGCTATCAGAAGAAAACTATGCCAAGTGAGATATAGGCAAAACCAAGCTCCATTGCTTTTTTAAAATTACACTGTTCTTTATAAAATTTAAAGTGGTTTTCCCAATGACTTGGGGACAGGTAGGCAAACTATTATATGCAGTGAAAAAAATGAGATGTTATTTGATATTTAATTCCCTAGAGAAGTTTTCATTTTATATCAAGCTACAGATTTAAATAACACAAATTAGATCAAGCAAAAAAGCCTTGTGAGACCTGTCCTTAAATATTTGTTTGTCATATGAAAGACCCAGACCGCAAATTATTCTGCAGGGCTTTCACATATTACTTTGCTGTGGCACTGATAATGTGATGAAAGGAGTGGCCATATGTCGGTTTCTGACATTTAGACAGAGTAAAAATAATAAATAAAATTTTAAAAATAAATGAAGCAAGAGACAAAAAACTCCCACCAAACAAAAATCCAGGAAGGAAGCTTTTCTCACCCACAGCAGATAGAAGCAAGCTGGTGAAGATTTTGCTGAAGGAACACTTTTTAACTTCAGACTGGTGATGTGACCTACAGAACATCCCTGAGGAAAATGTCTGTACCAGTGACTGTGACAGCCCTCAAACTGAGCACAGATGATTTTGGACTCATAGTGGAAATTTTGCAGAGAAATTCTTGTGTGAGTTTGAATTTCTCCAGGTTCTCCATCTCAGGGTTGCCTTGTAGCAATGAGAAGCAGATTGGTACTTCAGTTTTCCCATGGCTCTTCAACAGTCTCCTTAATCAGTATAACAGTGTTAGTTTTAGTTATTCCACTATTGTGCCCAAGGAAAGAAAAAAGTCAAGATTTTTCTTGATGCTGTCCATTCAAGACTGTTCATCTCAATTTTCCATAGTGGGTTCTGACATGTGGCTGGTATAAATCATTGTAGAATCATTAGAGCAGAGTTTGCACTGGTGTAAATTGCCCTGCTTCTATTAAGGGCTCATAGGCTGGTTTCTATGGGACCTGAGGGGTTTTGCCAGCAATGCCAGCAGAATAACACAGTGCATATCAGGAGGGGGTTTGGGACAGTATATGCTGATAACTGTTTCAAGAACTGCCTGTAGAGAGAAAGATAACCTTTTATTAAAGAAGAAAAATACAAAAGCCACATTCAGGGAATCTTGAAAGTAGAAATCTTTGCTTTATATATTTTTTTGTGTTGTGTAGAGCATTCCCTTGTGGGTCAACTCTTTTCTTTTTTTGCTAGTTTAAATTTTACCTCTTTCTTGCCCTGGATTATACACTATATAACTTCACAGCTAGATTAAGTCGGGTGCAAGGCTGTGCTGCTCAACATGCAAGTAACCAAACTGAACTGTTATCTGTGTGTCACTTTAGTTTTGCTAGAGGGAATTCCCTTGGAGCCGTGGCACTGCAGTCAGTAGGTGGCCATGGCTGCTGCAGGGATTTTTTTTTTTTTGGAGTCCTAATGTGAATTTTCTTTTAAAAATTGCCAGAGATGAAATCATACTCAGTGTCAACAGTGATGATAAAATGAGATGAAGAATACGAATTGCTGTTTTCTTGGTTTGATGTTTTCCATACATGATTTTAAACAGAGGAAATAGAATCTTGGCTTTGTTGCAGTCCCTGTAATGAAAGGGGACTGGGCCAGGTGGAAGCTTGCTTATTTTGTTGTCTGCTGTCATTCTCTGTTAAAAAAAAAAGGCACTGAAGACGCTGAGAATGTCATGGAGGAACTAACTTGACAAGTCAATTTGTTTTTAAGAATGCTGTAATTACTGTGATGGAGACTAATTGATTTGCAAGGGACACAGGACCTGCACCACTGAAGAAGAAAAGACTGTATAATAGGGTAGTGAGGGCTTTTTTTGCTCTGGGCAGTTTTGGGACTGGCCTGTCACTCAGCTCTAGATTGATAGTGAAACCATTTTTGTCATCCTTAAAATGATCCATTAATTGTAATAGATGAAGCTAGAGCTGATCAATATTTTTGGCAAGCAGATACTTGATTGAAAAAAATTCTGGTATTGGATTCTTTTTCTATTTTGAAGTAACTTGTTTTGCAATTTACTTCATCATTCCATTATAAGAATAATAGAAAATATTTTCTTGAAACAAAATTGAGTGCGACTTCTGTGGTTTTCAGACAATTTCAAAATTCTCTGGGTTTGTTGCAGTTTGGAACATTAGTATATTTTCAATTCACATTTTTCAATATAATTGAAATTCCAGTTTCCTCTCCACATGGTTGAGAATATTTTTGTCCACAAAAATAATTAGAATTCATTAACTATTAATCAATACAACTATTAATAACTACAATTAATTCAAGAGGCACTTAAGTATGAATAGCCACATTTTACAGATGGAAGAGGAAAGAAAAAACATTAATGTCTTTGTTCAAGGCCATATAATTAAGTAAGAAACTGATCTCAAGTGCTGAGCTCAAAGAGACAGTACAGCATTTCATGTTCAGACATGAGCAGAATTCAACAAATGAAGAAATGAATAGCTGTAGAGAAGTTTCTGTTGTTACCCAAAGGAAAAGAAAGTTATGGATGTTTCTCCTGGCTTTTATATATGGGAAGTGAATTATGCAGTCAAATACTAATTATTTTCTTGACCTGCCATGGAATTTCAACAGAAGAAAATATACCACTGATTGATGAATCAACTTAATGCTAGGCTTGAACTTTGTATTGTTAAGAGAATACGTCATGCTGTAATTTAGTCTGAGTAAGAAAAGAAAATATTGGTCTAAAATTTAAACAGTCTAAAAATTAAAACGTATGGTGTTAGTCTCTTTCAAATTGGAATGATCAAAAGAGCATTTGTCAGTAATTCTTTACGGTAATTAGTATTATTCCTTACTTAAGGAAATACCACCTACTTTGGGGGATAATGTTATCTTTTTGTGTTCAGACATCAATCAGTAAATTTAACAAAAACCAGGCTTAAAGAAAATTCCACAATTTTTGCCAAAAACAGTGCAATTTAAGACTTTGAATTCCAAAGCATATTTTTGCAGTGTCAGCTTGAGCAATTTAATACTGTGGTTTTCATCCATAATGCCATAAGATATAATTTATATTGGAAAAAATTTGACTTATTACATGTGATGCTGTTGTGAAATCTCATGGTAGGAGTGGAATCCAGTCATGTCACCACCATATAAATCTCTGAAATAGGGAGTTTGCAGTAGTAATTGCTATATGTATTTGAGCAGAACACTGTGATCAATTGTTGGCTGATGCCAAATTGAGAACCGTACATCACTCTCTTAGTTGAGGTAGGACAGAAATAAATGCATAGAAAAAGATCATCGGGAAAGATGTATTCAATATAAGTGATCTAGTGCTCACTTAAGTGAATGAATAGGAGAGGAGCAAGCATGTGGGCAAAGAAGATGTACAGCTCTGAAAGGCCAAAATTTATGATGATAAAAAAAGTTCCAGAAAAAAAATACAATACAGAAATAATAGAAGTAAATTAAGATAATTAGTGCTAAGTGAGTGTGGCATAGCTGGAAAGTAAACAGTGAGTCGAGAGAGGAAAAAATGAATGTGTTGCTGGTCAAATTGTTGGCAAATCTCTGAGGCAGTACTTTTGCAATAGATTAATTTAAACCTTGTTAGTGGAATAATCTCTCATGCTAATACAAATTAGCTATCTAGGAATTACTGAAGTAGCTACACTGGAAAGCATGCAACTTCCCCTTTTTTTAACCATTGCATGCAATAAGGGGCAAGGGAATAAATTATATTTACAGTTTTATGGAGTAAATTAAGACCTATAAAGAAAGATCTTGGGTTAGATTAATTTTGCAAACTGGAAAATAGAATATTTTCAAGTATTTTAAAACTGTAAACAGCTGAGTAATATGAAATCTGTTTGAAACACTAGTCCACCACTCTTATTTGAATCTGTCCAATGAGGCAGTGCTTTATTTTGCATGCGAGTCCATTGCTAAATCTAGTAATGAATGAATAATTTTCTATGGCTAATTGAAATTTTAAAGTCATCATAACCTACTTTTTATGTAATACCTTTACCAAAAAAAACCCGGCCGTGTGTCACGGAGTGTGATCCAGGCAGAGAGGAAATGTTGGCAAGTTGTGGTTCTTGGACGAGATGAAAGGAGATGAGGAGGGATCAGTGAGACCCTGTGGAGTGGGTGACACCTACTGGGGCTTCTGGGGAAGGATGGAGCAGTTGGGTTATTGTGCCCAGGTGGGGCAGGGGGAGGGCTGGAACAGGCACCTTGGATTGGGGGTCTGCTTTGGTTGGCTGTCCCTGTGTGAGAAGCCCCCGAGAAACAGGACAAAGCCCATGGGAGGTGTGTGCTGGGGGCCATAACCTGCCAGAAACCCTCGGATCATGGCTAGGAAGATCCTTGGTGTGGCTCCTAGGTGGCATTTGGAGCTTCAGAAGGAGCTTGGGGGCCTTGAACTGTGGAAGAAGGGGAGTGCAATGGAAAGGAAAAGCAGTGGTGGAGGAGGCGGGCTGCTTGTCTGACTTCTGTAAGTGCCTCTGTTCTGCAGCATGGCCCCAGGGGGCTCTGCCAGGCAGGAATTATTCCTTAGCAGACAGGTAGGTGGAAGGAATCTTTAGGGGAAATGCAAATGGTGTGAAGCAGATTCCTGGGGTGAAGTGCACAGCCAGGATATAAACTGGATAGGCAAAAGAAGCACTTGCTGTTCAGAGTCTCTTGGAGTGAGGGTGTCTCTTGTGCCACATCTCATCACCCCCCCATTTTTTTTTTCCAATCAGATACAGGTTTTTCTATCTTCCTTCCTTAAAAGTCCAACCTCCATGCAACCCATCACATGCCTTTTTTATGCTGCTCTCTGAAGAGGCAGGCTGTCTTTTCCCCCTAAATCCACAGTTTTCCAAATTGTGTTGATGCTGTATTTAGGCACTGCACAGCTCTTATGCCTTGAAAGGTATTTAGGGTTAAATTCTCTTCTACTGTCAGCCTGCTTCAGGTATTGAGTTTATTTTAATTCTGCAACCTTCCCTGGTCTTACCCAGGCTCATACACCTTGGTGGCTCAGGGATTATCTTCTCTGTCTGCTGATGAATAGCCTCTCCCAAAGAATTCCAGAGAGGATGTGTTGCTGTGTCCCTGCCTGGTGTTGACTTACTCTGTAGGTTCTACTGGGGCTTTAAGATGCCAATTGACTCCTCTTCTTCTGCACTCCCAATGTTCAGATTAGTCTTTCTGCTAAGTCACACATAAGTAAGGGTGTTATTGGATTTCAGGGTTACTTCTTCATAGCTTTGAAAGGCCTGACATGATTTATCATTCTGTTAAAGAGAGAATAGTAGTCTACATAAGCTATTCAATCTGTATCAGGCTAAATGAATTAAAACGCTGAATTACATTTTCAGTGATAATGTATGGTGATAGCCTTTGTCCAAGAAGAAGAGCTAACTGAATATATTAGATTCTGAATTATTTCAAAAAGCTGCTGTTAGAGTGAGACTTACACTGTGTATAAAGGGAAGCATGTTCCAGACACAGGGATCAGTTACTCTCCTCTTTTCCCCCCATTCAGCGTACTTGTATCGATCTGAGGCAGAAAGTCAGATGAGATGACAAAGGGTATTTGTTTGAGTAGCTAAGTGGTTGCTCTGTAGTCTATTTCATATTAGGGATGGGATTAGAATTGGAAAGATGGAGAGGTATTAGATGCCAGTAACAGTAAATCTTATTTGGGTGTTTTGCCTCCTTGAGATTAGTAAAAGCTTCTGGAACTGGCTGTTGCTTTGAATCAGAAGCACTGGGAAGCAGATTGTTCTCTGTTTGGGTTAATTTTTTATTTGCTGCTGCAGAAAGTGGGATTTCTTTAGGTTACTTATGTGTTATTTTTATTCTTGGTCTTCCTCTCAAAGTAAAAAGAAAACAGAGTTTGTTTCCTGGTTTTGTTGGTTTTCTGAGTGTGCATGTATGCATGTAAGGCAAGTGTGGACATAGTTTTACAAATGAAAAATCATCATTCCCATCTCTTCCCACACCCTGTGCTCTTATACATGAATTATTGCTGTTTCTCCCCCAATTCTAACCAAGCTCACAGATGTCTGACTAAAATAAGCTTTAGGAGTCTAGAGATCTGTTTTCTTCAGCGCTGAAAACCACAGAAGTATCCAGAGGGCTTAGATATTGATTTTGACCTGTGCACATAACGTTATCTCATCTCTTGGTTGCTAAATATGTCAATCTGTAGGAAAGGTCATGTTCTCAGACCTAATTAAGAAAATCAGAGGAGGCAAATGACGGAAATGTGTAGTCCTAATGATGACCTGACAGGGCTGCTAGGTTACTGCAGGTGGGCAGAGCCAGGCTGTGGCATGGCTGACTTGGAATAGAGTGTCAAGAAAGAAGGGCAGTGCTTTCTATGGCTCTTGCCTCACAGTAGTGATAAATTTGGTTCATTGCCTCCTCTTTTGGAATAAATAATTTATTTTTTTTTGTCTGTTTCATTCTCTTTCTTTTAATGGTTAGCTTTTAGTCTCCTGCATCTCCTTTTAATTGAGATGAAGCCTGAACTTCAGCAGTTACGTATGAGAGAAAAGTGCTGGAAAAGTTAGGAAAGATTTGTGCCCATACTGAATATTTCTCTTTTTAAAATTAGATAGTAAGTAGGAAGTAAATTATCCTTCCTTTGAGCCTAGAAAAAAATCTTAATGCTTGGGTTAAGTGCATTTTCTTTCTGTACATGTAAAAAGTGAATAATGGCCTAAAAAGTGAATATTGTCATGTAGATTGAATCTATTACTAAATTACTTGTGCTACTGCAGCTGTAGGAGGTGGGGTGAATGTAGCATTTTAGTTATTTTCTGAGGGTGGGGTGGCCTCAGTTACTTTTTATGGATGTTCTTTAAACAATTTGTATTTTGATTTTTTTTCTAGATGGACTTTTATTAGTCAACAAATTGAGTTGAACTTAATTTTGCATGGCAAATGAACAGCAGCAGCTGTTTTGATCTGTACAGCATCACTGTAGTTGTCCACTGTTACTGTTCTTGGGGACCACAACGACACAAGTAACAATAATGACTCTGCTTACAGCCCTTGAGTTTTCAAAAGACTTCACAGTGTCTCTATCTCTTTTCCTGTGTGGAAGTAATAACACAAATCTTATGGTGTCTGATTGAGAGGTAGAGCCAAAACATGGATATCCTGGATCTTGTGTTTGGAAAGAAGGCTACTTAGAGGGCTGAGGTGCCAGTGTGAGACAAGGGGTGTGCTCACAGTAGATTAGATCTTGCCGAAAACAAGGAAATACAGAAGAAAACCTGTATAAAAGTGCACAGTATGCAGTGAGTAGGTCTAATTAATGGCAAATTATACATGGAAATTTACTTTTGGCAGTATTTTATGGACAAGCTTATGAAGCATTCTCTTTGAATATAAAATATGGGTACTGCTTTCCCCTAGGACTGAGGCTGGTCTGTTTTTCTGTTTTTGGGGCAAAATTCTACTCTGCAAAGAATGTGTAGAAGGAGAGGGAGGCGGAGTGGTTGTGTTTATTATTTTAAGGACTTTTGACATTCAAGTCTGCTCAATCAGTGGCTGTGGAGTTATTTCTCCAGTGTCTCAGTGCCTTGAGCTTGCCCCTTGGTTTGGAGGAAACTGACTACACTTTCTTCCTTTTTTATGCAGCAGCCATGACTGGCAATGAAAGTAAACCTGCCAACCTATGAAATATTTATCAACATCTATATACAGGTATCAGCAGTAGAATTTTTTTTAGTTTCATTCAGTTGCTTCAAACCATTTGAAATATAAATGTGTGTGAAATTCAACATTTTCTGACATACTTGGCCAAGTGCTGCATATTGAAGTGAGTGCTGCACCCAAGTTCTCTCTGTGACAAAATACAGTAAAAATGTACTATGTGCCTATTCTGGTCATATAACTGATTTTTTTTTTTTTATAATTTTTACATAGCCTCAAGGGATGTCTTCTGTTGGATAGAGTACCTATAGTTGCACCTGTGTCGGGGTAAATCAGACACATGTAGAACTCCATGGAATATTACTTAGCCTTGTCCTTTCCCTGGCTGCCACGTAGACATTTCTCATGGTGATCCTTTAGAGCAGAGCATTTGGGGTGCCCACTTGGGAGCCACAGTGCCATTTCTAGCTCATTATAAACTGAGATCTTTCTATTTCATCTGGGCAGAAGGAGCTCTGGGTGTTTCTTCATCTGCCTCTCAAAACTGGCAGGAGTGGCAGAGGGTGGGACACACATCAAGAAAAGTAAATTGAGTTCAGGCCCCTTTGTGTGACATCGTGGAGCCATCTGTATGATAAAAGCATAAAAATAATCTGCACTGATAAGAGCATTAAAATGGACAATAATCTAAAAGTACAGTTCTATTTCAGAAAGTGGTAATCTAAAATTGTCAATTTTTCAATCCAGCAGATCTATTCCAGTGAGCATTAAAACATAACTTGCTATATCTAGTGCCAAAAAGTAGTGATTTGAAGTATTGCAGAATTATCTGGTTTTTTCCCCTACTTTATCATCTATTAAACAATCTATTAAGTTTCTGTTGTTTATAACCATTTGAAATTCTGTCACTTAGAAATTTTTAAGAGTTATATGAATAATCATTTCCCTGGGCAGTTCTTGCTCTTGATATTGATCCATTTAGAATAGACAAATCCTTTCCTCCGAGGAAATCAGAGAGAGAACACTGTTAATGCTGAAATAAAAATAAATTGGTTTTCTTTAATAGAGCTTTTCCTGAACTTCTAGAATCTCATTGGCAATGCAGTCAGGTGAGTATTAGGAGTAATTTGAATATTAAATGTATCCTTCCAATGCAACCAAATCAAGTATATATTTTCTGTAAATATTTCAGTTCTTTCGGCAAAAAGCCTAATTCTCTCCATCTCTGATCAGAATTTGGTAGAATTACTTTCTCCCAAATGATGCAGTTCAATCCATTTTAATTTTTTTAATAAAACTTCTTTTAGTGAATTTCACAAGGGAAATTAGGAAAAGAGTACTTTTGAAAAAAGTGTTTTGCCTTAGACTTCTAAAATCTGATTTCATGTATTTTAATTTGTATTCCCATTTTTCATATCCAATTACGTGAACTCGTCTTCTGTGATTCTTTCCCTCCCCAAAGTATTTCTAATCCTTGACTCTTTTTTATTTTTAATTTTTAATTAAGAATTAACCAAATTCTAAGCTATTCAGTCCTTCCCAAACCATAATTTTTTTGGCTTTGGTAGGACTCTGACTGACAAACAGCATTTGTTTGGTTTTTTTTTTTATTTAATCGCAGGGATAAATTTAATTTGAAGAACATGTTTTTGCACCACGGCTTTTGAACAAAAAAACCCTGTTCTCTTGAACGTTGGGGTGGAGGCTTTGAAGCACTGTATGATTAAAAGGGTTGGTTTTGAGACTGAAGCTAAAAGCACACCATTGCTGAAGACTCTCAAAATGTAAAACATTGGTGTTTCACTGCTAAAGTTTGTGAAAAGGGAGAAATGGGCATTGGTCCTGAGGGAAAAGGCTGGAAGGCTGTGTTGTGATGTCAGAATGTTCAGAAAGAAGAGACTAAATGTGCTTGTCCACTCTGGGCCTTGCATATCCTATTCTAAAATGTGGTTATACTTTGTTGCATTTTCCCCTTTGCTTTTCCTCTCCATACTGAGTGTTCAGAAATACCTGCATTCCCCCCCTGAATTAAGGCCTTTCATGTCGCATTCTCAGAACTGACATTGAGGCTTTGCTCCAGTGTTTACAAAATAAGACTGGGTATGGAATGAATGGGAAATGGACATGAACTTAATTTGTGTAGGAACTTTTGCATCAGTGACTTGAAAAGTTTGGCATAAATACTCATGAAAAGAACAGTTCACTTGCTCTCTTCTAGATCTCTGCAAACAGCTCTGATTTAAATATATATTTTTTCTCTTTCTCTTTTTACTCCCCACCCCCTTGTTGCATTAGATCTTGTCCAGATACTTAATAGAAATTGATAGTGTGTTCCCAGGTAACAAATTACATCTGTCTCTGAAAATGAGTCAACGTAATCATGACAAATTCATGAAATAAAGAGAAAATACATTGTTGCAGTCCTGGGGAACATGAGTCAATATACTTTATGTAATTATTTAATAAAACATCTTTTCTAGTGCATTGAAGCAGCTAAGATACTGAGGCAGTTGTATTTATGCAGGAATAAACAAACTTCCAGTAAAAGCTGGTGACCAGAAGTATGCAATTATGCATTTCCAGAAATACTCATTAAACCAGTCTGCTTAAATTTTAATCAGACTTCTGTGTATGAAACAGTCTTGGTAAGATGAAGTAGAAAAAAAAAGAAGGATTTTTACGATAGACTATTCAGATCTTCTCCTGTCCCAAATGGGTTTGAATTTTTTTATTTTACTTTTTGTGTAAATCTGCATAAAAGTTAACAATACAAAATCCTGCATGCTGGCTTAATACTGTTTTATGGGAGCCATATAATTTTCAGCACAGAAATACTGCATTGATACCAAAGCTGTTATAAAAAGGATATAATCTGGCCATTAATGATATATTTGAAATATTTAAGCATTGTGTAGTCCAGTGAGAAATGTCAGAGGACTGATTATCAGTGCATGAATTCTTATAGGAAAGTGAAGTCATAGGAAATGCATTGTAAGAAATAAGAAAACTCCAATTTGCCAAATACTTCCAGTATTTTTTGGCCTTCCTTATTTATCTTTTTGATATGTCTGAGCTAAATATTGCAATCTGTGTTATATCTGAGACATTATATCTGATGTGTTTCACAGGAATTCACAGCTGGATGTGCAATAGACAGCCTGTTGTTTGAAGTTTTTACAAAGGTATATGTAGACCTATTCAAACAATCTGAAAAAGGAGTTCAGAGAGCAACTCACAAAATAGTAGTGGATGAAGGCAAGAGTGCATATATTCATCCCTGGAAAGGGTCACTAAGCTTTTCGTGTTTCACAGCCTCTCTGTTATCTGGCGACTGTCTGTTTTTTATGGATCACCTCGTTTCTTTGGAAACTGCAGTCATGAATATTGTTGCTTTCAGGTGAAATTCTAATGGTCACCGTGCTTTGTCCTTCCAGGGCATCAGCAGCCTCTTCAGCTCCCTCAAAGTGGTCAGGCTGCTCCGGCTGGGTCGCGTGGCTCGGAAGCTGGACCACTACATAGAGTACGGGGCGGCGGTGCTGGTGCTGCTGGTGTGTGTGTTCGGCCTGGCCGCGCACTGGCTGGCCTGCATCTGGTACAGCATCGGCGACTACGAGGTCATCGACGAGGACACCAACACCATCCGCACGGAGAGCTGGCTCTACCAGCTGGGAGAGTCCATAGGAACTCCCTACCGCTTCAACACCTCGGGCTTTGGGAAGTGGGAAGGCGGGCCCAGCAAAGATTCGGTCTACATCTCGTCGCTGTATTTCACAATGACCAGCCTCACCAGCGTCGGGTTTGGGAACATCGCCCCGACGACGGATGGGGAGAAGATCTTTGCTGTGGCTATGATGATGATTGGCTGTAAGTATTGGAGATTCTGTCTTTCTCATGCACAACACCAAATAGCGGCATATCATGAATACTGATTTCATAAGAACATCTGAAATCCTGTTTAATATGATGTGGCTAAAAGTATTTTTGGTGGCAACACAAGTATTACACACTTCCTCACTGGTTAAGCTTAAATCACAAATAAAGAGTACTGTTGTGACTAGCAAAAATTTGGTCATTTTGGAAGGAATATTCTGTCCATAACCTCTCAGTATTCTCTTGTGAGTAAACCATAAAATGCTTAAAGCCTGAACTGTTAAGAATTAATGCACCAACCTTTTTGCCTCCATTTGGTACGTGGCAAACTTCGAGTGTGTGAGAGCTGTAGACATTTGATAAGTGGGTCAGAGCGTGGGAGGAGGTCTGGGAGCATCATCCAAGGGAGAGGGAACTAGGACTCTTTAGAAACTGCAAACTCCACCGTAGGCTAAGGATACAGACATATCCTAAAGCAAGGGGGGTGGTGCTGTCCTTGGGCACCTCTGGCTCACACATCCCTGTTAGAATGGGTACGTGTTGCCAAGCTGTCCAGCTTTTGGCCATATTGTCATTTCCATGCAGGATCTGCATCCAAAGTGCCTTGAGAGCTACTTGGAGTTAAGAACCATATGGTGGCCACTGTTAAACTAGGTCATGGTTTTTAGATAAGGGTGGAATTTGAACCAAAATAAGGGGAAAAAAAATCTGCTTTGTCCATGGAAAAACATGTCATTATATGGAGAAAGATAGAAGCTTCTGTATGGTAATATTTCATCCAGAGGAGAAAGCAGAAAATTAAAACCAAATACATAATGAAACTCAATTAGCAGCACAGTGCCTGTTGTAGAAATGTGAACGTTTGATTCTGATGTGTCCTTTTACAGCAACACTGCAGTCACACACTGAGATTACATGTGCAGTGTTAAGTCTGCTGAAGGTTAGTGAGAAAAAGTATCAAGACAAGCATTGTTGATCACACAGGGATTGGGATATTTTAGCTATAAAAATTGTTAATTTTATTCTTCTAGCTTTTTCCACTGCCAGGAGTCCAATCATCCTAATAAAACACCCCTCTAAGAGAAGGTACATTAGACAATGTAGTGGCGTAGCACAAAGCAGGCTTCCAAACATATTTCCTGATAAAGGTGCCAGTTTGATAGGAAATATCCTGATCTTTGGCTTATTGTTATGACCATGATACTAGCTAGAACAAGAACAGCTAGTATGATTCAGTATTATTATTTAGTACAATGAATAATGAATAAACATAATCTTCAAAAAGTCATGAATGTACATGGGGTTATTTTGGACTTGTACCTGTTCCAAACTCTTCATATGACAATGTGGCAGAAAGAAACTGAATTTATGCATAAATAATGTTGATTTAGATGAGCAAAAAGAAAATGATAACATTTTTTTTTGTGTGTTATATCCTCTGCTCATTTGAACAGCAGTAAGTGCTGTATCAAAAGACTGGTGGCTTAAATAATCCTGTGGCCAGCTAAGCTTGCAGTCACAATTTCATTTGTGAGATCACCTTTGAAATTTTTACCTTATCTTTATTTCTCAAAGAAGCTGACTTTTCTGGAAATGGTGATGGAGATGGTGGTGAACACGTGTGAAAATGTCTTCAAGCCCCACCTTTCTTGCATGGGCTATCTGTGAGGCCACCTTGCAGAAAGTCAGGGTGCAGTGCGTGGCAGGGACTTGCCTTCCACTGGTGGCTGTCTAAGAAGCAGCAGCTCTGTGGATCCTGAATCCATTCAGAGTAACAGCACTGCCTTTGCACCCTCCCTCTGGTTATCAGTGTTGATGCTCTTGACTGCAGTTTACTCCATGAGCTGTGACTCCATGGTTCGGTAGGGGCACTCAAGAGCTGCTTCCCTGGAGTGCAAATGTTGGCATAATGTAAAAGGAAAGGAAGAATTTACTTTTAGAAGTGTGAGTTATTCCTATTCAGAATTATTTTTAGTACAATGGATTTTGGTTGTGCAAACTTCTTGTACGTCTGGGAAAGTTTGGTCGTGGTGTGTGCATTGCCAGGTGGTGTGGGGGCTTTGCAAGGCTTTCAGGTCCTTGTTTCTAGCACCGTGGGTTCTAGTTTTGTTTTGGTTTAGTGGCTCAGTATCTTGAATAATTTCTGAAGAAGAAAGCTGTGAATATCAGTGATACTTTTTTCTTTGATCTTGGAGTGTTGTCTACTGAGTCTCTGTTTCTGAGGAGGACTTGCTGCATAGACAAGTGTTTTTAAGATGTGCATTTCTGGCTTTTCCACTGGCAAACTGACTGAAAGGTTTGTGCTACAGTCAGCACAGGATTGTGGTGACATTCAAACAGGGTGCTTGTGTCAGAAAGGCTCAGAATATTAGAGGTATTTGAAAGCAGTTCATAGCTAGTGTCCTTCCATGTGTCCTTAGTATTCTTATGCCCAGAGACAAGGAGTTAACACTCTGTAATTCCACCTTCCATAACACAAAACTTGGTTTGCCCTGCTGCTTAGCCTCTGATATATCCCCTTCTGCTCGCTGCTTACTCTCTCTGTAAAGCTGATCCTGTGGTAGAATTGCATTTGTGTTGCATTAACTCTTTGTTGACGCATTGACCACTGGTAATAGTACTTTGCTGTGATGTTAGATAGCTGTTTAAAAAATAGGTAAGGCCACTTCCACTTTCTCTTTTATTCAAGATTTCATTATAGAAAATAATAAATCCAGGTAATTTTAATTAAAAATATAGTAATACTTTAGTGAAGCTATCCTTGTGGACCAGTGGAAATTGTGGCTGAGTTGAGTGCAAATGTTGACCCAGCAAGAAGTTTAATGTATGTAGCTCGTAGGAGGAGTGGGTACATCATGTTAGCTGTGCACAGACACTGGGAAGGGATGATTGAGGTGAATAAGCTGTGTGTGGGTATTGAGCCTGTGGGGTTCACTGTGTTGGTTGGGTTTATGCTTGGGGCAAAGTTTAAGAAAGAGTGGCTTTGTCTTAGCATCCCTGGTCTCTGCTTCAGGGCCTCCTTCTGCAGGGAGATGTTCTTGTGCTCTCAAATGCAATGATGCACATGCTGCCCTACTGACCTCATTGTGGCTGCAGTTTTCAGAGAGAAAGTGTTTTGCTGTTGGTTATTTTGATATGGGAAGGTGCAGCCCCTAATTAGATTTGTAGGGGGCTGTGAGGTACTCATAACCTCAGGAATGTTTCGTCTCTTCGCCAGCTCTGCTGGAGCGGGTAGGTGAAAATTGCTCTGTATTCTTGACCTCAAATAGTGCACATCTGTTTGGGAAGATCAAATTATTTTAAAATAGAGATGAAGTACACAGTGGCTGCTTTTAACGATTTCTGTTCTGTGGAAGCTTGTGCTTCATATTATTGTGTAGCTGCTTTTCCTGAACATATGGTGAATTAGAGTTTTGCAAAGCAAAATATCTTCACATCTATGAACTGACCTGCATGGTTTTGCCTCTCTTTCTTTATTGAGTGTATGTGTGTGTAAGTATAGAGAGAGAGGGATGAGTGTTACTATGGGAAGTAAAAGCAATTAACTCCTCGGCTTCATTTTAAATGAATCAAAACATATTTACTTATCCCTTTCCACAGATGACCACTAAATTGCTAATTAATAGGGAATATGTCTACAGACAGATCTTTCAGTCAGGCTGATGTTACATAAAACCAGACTTAAAACCACTGTTTGGATCTGCTGAAAGACATATATTTTCCATTTTTAATACTTGAGGAAAAAAAAAAAAACAACCAAACTTTCAATTCTTGGTTTCTTCCCTGTGGAGACATATGCTTTGAAATTACAGTCTTTATATATTTTGTTCAGTGCATCTGTCAGGTTGGGTTGTGTATTGTTTATTTTTCTTAAGCACTAGCAGAGATCAGAGGACTTTCATTTGCAGTTTTTTATCTGGGCACTGTGTCAGCAATCCCCTTGCTATGCAGGTGGAGTAGGGATGAACAGTTTTAAAAATGCTTGGTATTCTTGACTTTTGACATAAAATAATACTGGTGGATGCTTGCCTATTTGGATTTTGAGCAAAGGAGCAAAATCTATCATTTTGGGAGCCTTTTGTTAGTGTTGCATTGAAAGATCCCAAGCTTTTGATGCCTGTTTGTGCTAAATTCTCCTTTGTTAGGTAGGAACTTACTGGAACTACAGGGCTTGACTCTTCCAAAATATGAAGGAAAAGGCACATGTTTGAATGCTAAATGGAATCACAAATTCCTCTGTGAACACAACACTTAGACCAGAATAGTGAGAGGGATCATGGAAAAAGAGCAAAAGTAGGAGTTAAAAGGTCAGATCCATGAACATGCATGCTCACATATTGTGATGAATTGTCAGCCACTGAGTTAATTAATGAAAACAGTCCAGAAACCCAAGCCACTCATCTTCCTTGACGGTGTGCAACACAAGCATCATGCAGTCCTGCAGCACTTCAGCTGTTGTCTCTGATTAAGGTAGACACAGATCCCAGGGGAATGGAGTAGCTGTCTCAGCTTTGATCAGCTTTGTCTGTGAATAGTTTCTTTCTCATTAGACAAAAAGAAAAACCCAAAACAAAACAAAAAAAACCCCAACCCCACACCAAACAAAATCACCCAAACAATTCAGAAATGAGAATAACATTGGTTAAATTTGAAAACAGAGGCAGTTTTGTTTACAGCACTCTTGCTGAAAGGAACAGAAATCTGCCCCAGTAGTGTGACCATCCCTGTGAACGTTAAGAAAATCTTGGTATCATGATGCACAGGTCAGTGTTGCTCCCTCACACCCTCTTGGAGGATTAGTGTGCTTTGGTGACCTCCAGCAGGGTAGGAAGTGTTTGGAGACTCTTGTGAACGACGATGGTGAGGAACTGATAGAAACTAGACTGTTGTTATCCAGACACCTGGACAAGATATAGAGAGGCACTGCAGCATCGTGTTTGATGATTTTCCTGAGGCATGGTTTCCCCCTCATAAAGCAGGCCATCAGTTGAAAAGGAAGGCCATTTACTAAACATGTATCTAAGGACAAGGCGTAAACACATTTACGCCTAGAACCCCTTCTAGGTGACGGGGGAATGTTTTGGAATAATTTCTGCTGGAAGTTGCTGGCCTGAAACCAAGAGCCAGCCATGTACCAAGTGCTGGCTTGGTTTGCTGGGGATACCATTCATGGGTGGAGCACAAAGGCCTAAGAGATTTTAAACCCAAAGCAACTTTCTCTCTGTTCACGGGTATTGCCAGTGCAGTGTTTTGGGCTCAGGGACATGCTGGGAAAGGAAAAAGAAACCTTGTCTTGCAAAAGCTGTCTCTTGAATTCCTGGTCTTTGTCACAACCCTGGCAAGATAATAAAAATCTCTTAGATGCCAGGGACCTCTTGCAAGCTTCTGAAGTTGCAGATGGCATGCTTTCTATATGGCTGATAGCTTTGCATTCATTTTCATTCTCACCTGTCTTGGCTGCCAGCAACACTACTGTAGACAGTAATTCCGAATTCAAAAGTGTGGATTTTTTTTTTTTTTAATTTATCTTTAATGAGTATGGCCAGTCTTTGAGGTTCTGTTCCTTTGCCCCTCTGTGCTGTGCTTTATTACTTCTTATTTGATGCTAGTCATGATATTTGAAGAGATGGTATGTTATTGCTGTAATTGTTGAGCAACTCTTTGGGATTTCTGAATGTTATTTTGTTTGGATGCTTTCTCCACTAGAATGAATCACCAGAAGTGTTGTGGATATATTTCTGTGCTACAGCAAGTTTCATCAAAGTGGCAGGGCTGGCAGAAAAGTGGATAGAGTTTCTCTGTAGGTTAGAAGAGAGTTTAGCTATTAAGGCAGGATTTGGTCTGGTTATTTCTAAAGGTGAAAATATCTAATTTTTTCTTGTCAAGAGTAAAGAATGAGTAAAAATCAAGCAAAAATACACCAACAAAAAGCCAACTCCAAAAAACAACAACAAGACCTACCAAAACCTCAAAGTCATTGTGATAAATAGAAATAAAATGGATAGACAGCGTTGTTTTTGGCTTTTTGGGTATATAAACAGCCCTTCAGACATCTGAGTCCCGAGGGATGGGATTTTCAGCGGAGCATGTCGGTATTTCTGATCAGTGAGCGTGGGGTGCACCAGGCCGTGGTGCCGTTCCCAGCCCCACTGACGAGCTGGAGCCTCTGGCCCGTGCAGAGTCACATCACTGACACTCAGTGCAGACAGGGCGTGGAGGAGAGATGCGATCAGTGCTGACAGCCTCCACAACGCAGCCAGCTCCAATGCCAGAGTTTAGCTCTTAACTGCTGCCTCCTCTCTGGGTAAGGAGGTCCAGGACCTGCGCATTTTTTTCAGGATTGCTTGTACTGAAACACAGCTCTGTTCCCCATGACTTGGTATTAGGATCTGTTTAATATCCTTTTGAAGGATCTGGATGAGGGGGTTAAGTGTACCCTTGGCTGGTTTGCAGAGGACACCAAACTATGTGGCAGTCTTGATATGCTGGAGGCCAGGAAGGCTCTGCAGAGGGATCTGGGCAGACTGGATTGATGTGCTGAGGCAAATGGTGAGGTTCAACAAGGTTAAGTGACAAGTCCTGCACTGGGGTCACAGCAATCCCATGCAGCTCTGCTATCTTAGGGCAGAGTGACTAGAAAGCTGCCCAGCAGAAAAGGACCTGGGGGTGCTGGTGACAGCGGCTGAACCTGAGCCAGCGTGTGGCCAGGTGGCCAGGGAGGCCAATGGCATCCTGGCTTGCACCAGCAATAGTGTGGCCAGCAGGACCAGGACAGTGATTGTCCCTCTGTGCGGTGCACTGGTGAGGCCACACCTCCAATCCTGTGTCCAGGTCTGGGCCCCTCACCACGAGAAAGACTCTGAACTGAAGGAGTGAGTCCAGAGAAGGGCAGCAGAGCCAGTGGAGGGTCTGGAGCACAAGACTCATGAGGAGCAGCTGAGGGAACTGGGAGTGTTTTGCCTGGAGAAAAGGAGGCTGAGGGGAGACTTTATCACTTTCCACAGCTCCCTGAAAGGAGGGTGTAGCCACGTGGGGGTCAGTCTCTTCTCCCAGGTAACAAGTGACAGGATGAGAGGAGACAGCCTCATGTTGCACCAGGGAAGGTTTAGATTGCATATTAGTGAAAGTTTTTTCATGGAAAGGGTGATCAGGTGTTGGAGTAGACTGCCAGGGGAGTGGTGGAGTCACCATCCTGGAGGTATTTAAAAGACGTGTAGTCGTGGCACCTGGGAACATGGTTTAGTGATGGACTTGGCAGTGCTGGGTTAATGGTTGGACTCAATGATCTTAAAGGTCTTTTCCAATTTGAATGATTCCATGGTTCTGTGATAAAACACTCGTGTTAAAGCCAGAAAAAAGCCTTTAGGTGACACCTACGTAAATAGCAAATCACTACAAAAATCATCCTCAGGCTAAGATGGACTCAAAGTTGGTTTTCAGGTTCACAACACAAGTGCTAATGCTGTAATAAATCTGTCTTGGCTAATGACCATGGCCATATAAGGAGTGGCCCATTCATATAGGGTTAGTTTTCTCTTTACCCCAACACACTTCAAAGAAAGAAGAAAGAAAATATTTTTTGTGAGTATATTATCATGGTAGTACTTCATTTCCTGATCAGGCTTGGGGAAGCACAAATGAATTCTCTGTGAGATGTTTTTCCTTATTATTCAAAAGCGAGTAACTAGTATTTATTTTCTTGTTATTTGAAGCATATATGACCAGATTTAAGCTAGATTAAAGTATTGCTATTAAAGTTTTGGCAAAATATAATTTGGAAATGGCAAAGGTAAATTGCCCATGTACTTTTAACTGTCATGAAAAAGAACATAAATGTTCCAGAGCTGCATCACATACCTATGCTTTATGAATTGTCTCATGATACGTCATCTTGCCATAATGACTGAAAATTTCAGGCTGACTTCAGCCTACTGGAGCTAGAGATTCACCCTACCTCAGAATATACTAGAATTCCATTGCTAGAATAATCCCAGGAAATGTTATTCTGTATCTCTATCAGTATTGTGCAAATCCAATCAGGGCAATTTTAGAAGTGAGATTTTTTCTAAAAATTTCTAATTCTCAAGTTTTCTACAATCCATTTCTCTCCTGCAGAGCTTAATATTTCTCCCCAAGACATTGGACAACTTTTGAAAGAACTGTAAATGCAAATGGAGAAAAAATAGTTCTGTTTGACAGGAGAGAAGGTGAAAGCTGTGAAGTGTTAATGGTTTGGTTTTTCCAGGATTTGGGGAGAGCTCGCACTATAGCAATGTTACAGATAATTTCCTTTTCTCTTTTTGTCACATAGTGTTTCTAAATTTCATCTTTAACTGTTTAATAGGAAGGAGAAGGATAAGGAAAATAAATAGGTGTCCTGGCTGTGAAAATCTCTGTTTTCACATGGTGTCTTCCATATCACGTGCAGGATTTTGCTTTCTTTAGACCATTTCTAACATTTCCTCTTATAAGTAGATTTAAAACACTGAAGTGTGCTGCCTTTATCAAACTTCCATCAGCATGTGCAACCAACTTGTTTCAAAATCCAAAGAAACATGATTAACTCAAGTTAATTTGTGAGAGAAGAGCATGATGCATCCAGAACATGGACTGAGAGAGCAGAGGAATATAAAAAGAAGAAAGAATTTTTCAGGCAGGTGAACCAGGGGAAAATATGCAAGATAAATATTTTTTTCCCTACAATAAAATGAAGAATTTTCAAGAGACGTGGTGCTTTGATATGCAAAACAGCAAACCTGGGGGTTCAGTTTACAAATTTATTCTTAAATTGCTGAGTTACCCAAGTGCGATCTAGAAGAGCATGGTTTGTCTGTCAGAGCTACATTCTGGATTCCCATCTGTGGAATTGGCTAAATATATACAGCATACAAAAAGCATGACAAAGTTTTCATTGTCTCTATGTTCCTGGGAGGCCTTTCCTTAAGCAGCCAACTGTACTGCTGTAGGATGGCAATCCTGGACAAGGATTTGGTTTTACACAAGTCCACTTCTGACTAAGAAAAATCCAATTAGATAAGCGTGGGGGAAAAAATAGTAAAATAGCACATCCACTCATATGACACATCGTGCCACTTGTCATCTAATATGTGGAACATGACAGAAGTTCTGAAGCATCTTCTAAGCACTTTTCACTTCTCCGTCAGCTTCAAAAACTGATATAGTTATTTTAATATCTAATTTCTGCTAGACTCAAACAGGCCTGCTGTAGGCTACAAAGTGTTGGAGTAGAAATAGCTTGCCTAGCTGGAATGTGTAAGTGCTTTATAGATCATTATATGACCCTAACCACTTGGATGAGCTGTCTCATGATGCCTTGAAAGTGAATAAGTCTTAGTTGTGCTTACCAGATCAGTGAGTTTTAGTGTATTTGGATGCTTTTATATTTTAAAGAAAGATTTGGCTGTTTATAAAAGTGATAGGTAATGTTTTAGAGGAGGCAAATGCTGCTGTGGGTCATATGCAGTCTATTTCTTGGAGTTGAAAGCTCCAAGATCTGAAGATCAGATCTAGATACACTAGATCTGAACCTGAGTTACCTGAAAACATATCCTACCATAAGCAGCAGACTGATGGAAGAAATTCTGATCTACTGAGAAAATATGGAATATATGTAAAAATATCAGTATGTTTTTATCCACAGTGCCGCAACTCTTGCTGCTACTGGTGTGAAAAATGTGGAAGGAGACAAGTAACATATTAATAGGTCGTATTGCCTGGGAGGAAAGTAGAAGATTTATTCTTCTAACCAAAGGATTTTGGCAGCCAGTAGGTTCTAAAATCTCAGCTACTTTATGGTAAAGAATGAAACAGTTGAGGTATTAAGGCCTGACTGTTCTGACTCATCTCAACATGAATTAGGAATACTTTTTCCCTTCGTTGAAATCAAACCACTAACTGTACCAAGTGGTGTAGAATTAAATTTTTCTGGTGAGATGATGAGCAAACCTTGCCTTTCCCTATCACCATGTCAAAACCAAATATGTGTTGGTTGATGAGTGCAGGATGAGTCAGGGTTGTGGTTTGGTACTTCTTCATTGTTACTGCAAGGATCCTGCAGGATTTTCACTACAAAATAAGAGGGAACTGGAGATTGATAATACCTTCTAAGTGTAACAAGGCCAAGTTGAAGGAGATAGTGTTGGACTTAAGATAATTAACTTCTGTCTTTGAACATGAATGAGAAAATTTTTTGCAAGTTATTTTCTGATAAAATTAAGATTTACTAGGAAAGCATGAAAAATAACGTTGGAGGTTTTGGGTCATCCTGGTCCACAAAGGTCTTCAAAAGTCTCAGAGCTTCTACAAACTTCATCAAGCGAATTCTGAAAACTGTAAACTTATTTATTATAGTTGTATGACTTACTGACAATTTGTACTTTTAGTGCAAGTTTTGCAAAATATAAAGTAGCACACTTGCTCCAATTTTGAACCAACCCTATCTTAATGTTCCTTTTCCAAAATCTTTCACTTCTTTCATACTCAGAGGGCAAATGAGTGGAATTTCACCTCCTAATGGTCAGGCCTACTGTGGCACTTTGTGTGTGTGGTCCTGCACTGCATGCATCCTTTTGCATCACACAGATCTGGCAATGATTTGGTCTTGAAAATAACCCAGTATCCACTGAGAACAGTTCACAGAGCTGCACCCTAAATCTCATGTGGCCTATTTCCAGTTCTCTCTTAAAATGGACCACCACTTTTCTCTCACTTCCCTCTATAAACCTTCATTTCTGCGCTTGTCACCACTCTGAGCTTTGCCATCCCACACTAGCAGCATCATCCTGGCTTTTATTTTTTTTCTCACAAGAGAGAATTTATTAAGAAACAAGGAACCAGAAAAGACTCAATTTGACTTGTTCCACCCCTTGGCTTTTTGAGAGGGAAGTTGTTATAAAATGTAATTCCTTGAGCTTCTCATTCCTTAAACATTTGATGAATTTTAAGATTCCTGTTCAGTTTGGTGCATTTAAATGCAGAGGGAGGGAGAGGTGGGGAAAGGAAGGTGATTTCCTATATTATAACAGTGCATATAAGTTTTGATTGCTTGATTCACTTCTGTTTTGAATATTTTTGATTCTACTTTTTTTTTTTCTTCATAAAAGCCTTTCTTCGCATGACCTAGAAAATTATAAAATCAATTTTATCCGGAACTCAGTATGCCAAAACTAAAGTTTTTAGGAACTGTCTTTCTCACTCTGCTTGCAAATAAGTTGACTGCAGGTTAGTAATGAGATGACAGCTACAGAATGTGTGAGGGGGGAAATGGGCATTTTTCTGGAAAGGAGCCTTATTCCACACAAAGTTAGCAACCTCCTGTGAAAATCATAGAGGAATTACCAAACAGAGAAATTACTTTGAGCAAACCACTGTGTCATGTCGGTGCTGCCCAGACTGTGGGCATTGGAAAGGAGATGACCCATCAGTGTCCCACCTTTGGCCTATAATGTTGTTCTGATCTACTCATGCAGTGAAAATAATGTTTAATAGTGCTCTGAACCTTCATATGCATGGTAAACTGAAGAGACTGGAGGCTGTGCCAGAAGCTGTCTGGAAGAGGCTTTGCAATCCAGCTGCTGGTGTCCTGCAGTGTGGCACAGGGGAGCTGAGGCCCGTACCCAGCTGAGGTGTTAACTGGGGCTGTTACCTTCCATGACCTGTTTTCCCTTCTTTGCCCTTCCTTATGTATTTAGACTGTGCAGAGACGTACCTGCCTTACGTTCCAGACCCTCCTCTTTGTTCCCCATGCTGCTGTAGGTGTTTCCAAGAGGCACCTCAGAACAGCACATCACCAGTAGATGCTGGAATGGCACTGCAATGTGCCATCTGACCAAGAGGGCAACTTTCAGGAAAAAAAAAAAGGCAAAGGGGAGAGGCAGGCGAGTCAGAATTGTTTTTCCTCGGTGATATAAGAGAAGACAGCACGCTTCTTGTGAAAACTACAAGAGTAAAATCAAAACTTCTCCACTTATGCTTAGAAGTTGGAGAACAGCAGTACCTGTGAGGCAGAGGTCTCTGTGACATTGCCAAGCAGCTTCTGGGGTATGGTTTGAAGCTGCCAAGTAGATGGATGCTCCTATTTTCCAGTGATGGCATCAGAAGGTCCTTTCAGGCCAGTACAGCTGGCTATTGGCTTTTTTGGGCTTCTGCTGGTCAGTTCCTAAGTGCACTGACAGGTGTGAGATGGAAGAATGTAGGTTACTGTGATTCCCTTGCTTCTTTTGCTTTTATGGTGAGGTGTGTGTGGGTGGGCAAAAGGGGGAGCAGGTGTTGAGAGAGAGAAATAGAACTTGAAGTTGAAACTAAAGCTTCTCCTTTTCCTTTACAAACTCTTAAACTTCTTTTTTGACCGCTTCCCAAAATAAACAGGAACTAACATAGTGCATGTTTAAGATGGTTGTTTCCTCATGCTGGTTACAGACCTGTAGTCCAAAAGATGAGCAGTATTTCTCTTCTTTGGCCCTTGTGGCTGAAAGAGCGTGGTTTGAAGTGTGATAATGCATTAAAGCAGACAAAGATTTGAAAAGGGAATTTAAAAGAGTTAGTTATGTGAGGAAAAATGCATGCTGAGGCATGAGGTAAGTATGGCCAGTTGACTGTGCTGATTTTATCAGGTTTGATATTGTACTGTACAATGTGCATGAGACTCAGATTGTGATTATGCCAAAAGATAAAAGATATATCCCTTCATGAGGGTGCAGTTCAGGTCCAGAATGGAATTATCTTTTATTCATATGCAGCCTTCAATAATACAGAAGACTGGAGGGAAGACTACTGGTTTATGGGACTATTGTGTTGTATCATTGGGCAGCCAAACAGAAGAAAATGCTCTGAGTCATTGCCAGTTTGGGTTGAAATGGAAAATATGATACAGCAGGCAGCTATATCCAAAAAAGTATGAATGGTTCAGTACATGGAGTTCTGGTACAACTACAAGGGTGTAAAGCACAATGAAATGGGCACTTCAGCAGTGAAATACTGGGGTAGATAAGACATACAAAAAGTGAGGAAAGTAACAGCCTGAAGGCAGCCACACTTCTCAAGCTGTTTGCCTTCAGCTGGGAAGGACAACAGTCTGCTGGGAAGCCTGTCCTCAGTATTGGGGACTAGCTGTGGTAGAACTGGTCAGGAACAGAACTAACTTTCTAGCCTTGCACACTGCACAAATCAGTGTGAATCAGTGTTGATGACACAAATACTGCCCTTGTGATAGTAGTTACATGTTTTCCTTCCTACAGCTCTTCTGTAAGCAACATCATGGCTGTACTCACTCTCCAGAGATTTAATATGAGACAGTGTCAGAAGGGGAGAGCAGTGGGGAAGAATTCTAGGAAAGCAGCTGCATGTGAATGAGAAATATTTCCTGTAAGATTTTGATGTTGGTTATTGTCGGGGGTTGGGGGCAGGATCTGTAGGCCCAGGCTTTAAGGTAACACTGGAGATGGCTAAAGAGTTTGATTAATTTTGGGTAAATGGGCAGTGAAAGAAGCTGCTTCCCAGAAGAAGGCAATATGGGTTGAAGAAAAGAAAGAACTTAAATCTGAGACTGCTATGTTTGTGCATGTGTGCATGCTACTAGTATTGCTTTTTCCTCCTTTAGTTGCTGTCACTTAACTTACACTGCTTAGTACTGCTTTATACTTTTAAGGGAAGAGTATCTGGTTTTGTACCATTTTCTATGCAGTGATGCACAAAATGGCTGATACACAGTGATGTTTGCCTGAGGCCACACAGCCAAATTTCCTGCTGGTTGCTAACAGGAAAGTTTTGCCCTTCAGTAGCTACACAGCAGTACTTCTGTTTTAGCAGTTTTGGAGGACTTTGCCATCAGTCGCCAGCTGCCTGGTGAGCCAAGAGCATTCCTGTAAAGCAGGGCTATTTTCCCAAACAACCTGTTCTTTAAAATGTCCATTGGTTGTTGGCCATTTTAAATGCCCCGGGATTTCTAACTTCTCACATTTCAACAGGCTTTAGATTCATCTAAAGTGAAAAAAGAGCACTCTACTGTAGTTACAGCTGAGAAACAGCAAGTTTCCTCCCGGTCTGTGCTGAGCCCATGTCCAGGGAGGGTAGGGGAAGCAAGCTGCTCTTTGGTGCCCCAGTTCTGAATGGTCAGGTCCCTAGGAGAGGGAGGGCAGCGTAGAAATGTTCCAGCTGAAGAAAACAGCACACAGTCCTCAAAACCTGTTTACCCTATGGATCAGATGTTACTTTTGTGTCAATTTCCCCTCTGCTGACTCCAGCTGTGCTGTTCCTGAAGTGTTCTGGGAGGAGTTGCAAAGACTTGACCCCGTGAGAACTGTCAGTGTTTCAAGATCTTTTGCAGTAAAGGAAGGTAAAATACCTTTCATAGAAGGGTTGGATGTCTTCTGAAGTTGACTCAGAATCTCTGCTTGCAAATGCACTTATTCTTCCTCATATTGCAGCACATTTTTAAATTTTGTCAACTTTCAATATTCAAGCAAAAAATTGCCTGTTGGAGGAATTGGATATTATTTTGTGTGCTGTCACATTGTCTTTTTTGACCAGTATTTTTCATGAGTGTTTGGTAATTTGTGGTTTAGCTTCAGATTTTCCCCACTTGGTACACTGCAAACCTGAGTTTAGGTTGCTAAGCCTCTGAGGCAGAATAGATTTATAATTAATTACCTTTATTATTATCACACTTACAAAAACCAACGAACTTGTCATTGAGAGTTATAACAATCTAGACTGGTGACCCACTGGAGAACTCTGACATTGGACAACAGGAGAAAAGAGAGGCATAAGAGTATAAGATTTTTCAAGTTAGGGAGGTACATACCTATATGTCAATGGCACTTAAGCAGAATGTTTAATAGAGAAAATATAGATGAACTGCAAAAGTTAAAATGTGAATTAAAAACTAAAATAGGGAAGCCTAGCAGCACAGGTTAATTCTACCGTCTCAAACCCCCTAGTTATTTGTGGAAACAACTGCACTTTCAATGCTGGCACTAATATTTCTGGTCCTGTCAGGTAGGAGCTGCACCTTGCAGATATGTACTCTCTCCCAGTATCAACAGATAAGGTTAGTGCTGATATCTGTGCAACAGCAAAACCATATTGTGCTTCTGTATGCCTTGTGTGTGATCTCTGTGCTCTTCCTGTGTAGTGAATACACTGGCTATGCTGTAATTCAGACTGTGGACTTTAAAAATCACGCTTGGAGCAAACAGAGCATAGCAGCTGTGATAACAACTATTTATCAGAAATTGTATGGCCAGCAGGACCAGGGAAATTATCATCTCCCCATACTCAGCACTGGTGAGGCTGCACCTCAAATCCTGTGTTCAGTTTTGGGCCCCTCACTATAAGAAGGACATGGAGGTGCTGGAGTGAGTCCGGAGAATGGCAATAGAGCGAGTCGAGGGTCTGGGGCACAAGTCTGATGAGGAGAGGCTGAGGGAGCTGGGAGTGTTTAGCCTAGAGAAAAAGAGGCTTAGGGGAGACTTTATCACTTTCCACAGCTCCCTGAAAGGAGGGTGTAGCCAGGTGGGGGTCAGTCTCTTCTCCCAGGTAACAAGTGACAGGATAAGAGGAAGTTGCACCAGGGAAGGCTTAGATTGCATATAAGTAAAAATTTCTTCATGGAAAGGGTGTTCAGGCATTGGAATAGAGTGCCCAGGGAAGTGGTGGAGTCACTGTCCTGGAGGTATTTAAAAGACATGCAGATGTGGCACTTGAGGAATGGCTTAGTGGTGAACATGGCAGTGCAGGGATAGCAGCTGGACTCGATAATCTTTAGGTCTTTTCCAGCTCCAATGATTTTATGGTCGTCAGTTCCAAACAGCTTGATTGTCTTCTCATTAGAATGGGAAAACAAACACAACCCAAAAACAAAGAGCTTTTTTACTGATGGCTTTGTTCATTCCACAGGCTGATGATGTGCTTTGTGTTATTCCTTATGTTCTGAGTCCTTCCTACTATTTATGATTTTACTGCTATTATCTGTCTGCTGTCACCATGATAGCATTAGAACAAAATGTAACAACATCTATAATTAGGGTTGTCTACACATTTTCTCTCTATTTTCCATTTGACTCATATTTGTAACTTTCTAAATCTTTCCATTTTCAAGTTGAGATAATCAAGGTCGGCCATTTCTGAGAGCAAGAGTGGTGTTTATCCATTTTAAAAAATGATATTTTGATCTTCAGAGCAGGTATATAAGAACAGCAGGGCTGGAAATTGAAATTTGGCAGGAAGAGAATACTTGTAGAAGAGAATTCTTAGAAAAAACCTAAGTCTTCTTTCAAGAAAGATACCAACTACAGGCCACTTAATAGTGACATACTGGAAAATGCTGAACTTGACAACACAAGACACACAAGATTATGCAATTACTGAGATAGCCATATACACAGTTTAATGTCAGTGGAAGTGCTGAATAGACATGAAAATTATATGTATTGCCTTCTCTAGATGAAATCCAAGAGAATGAATCATGGAAAAAGATGGGCATGTGTAGGTCCTGAAAGTCACTGCTCTGAGGACAAGATAAGACACACAGGCACCCTTTAGCTGCCAGTGCCCACAGCCCAGCCTGGCAGGCTGACCACAGCCATGTGCTGATGGAAGAGGCAGTGTGGGCTGGCCCCCAGCTGTGGCAGCAGTAGCATCTGGTGAAGAAATGGTGGAACCCAGGGCATGTGGGAAGCTTAGGAGCACCTGGGAAAAGGTGGCGGGTGATGGACAGGTTGAACTTTTAAATAGTGGATTAAAAACTGCATTTGCTAGGCTGGTCTTTGGTAGCTGTGCCTTTGTAAGCTTGCCTCAAACAGCACAGCTGTGGTTTTCTGCACAGGGGGTTCTGTGCTTGACCTTGCCCAAGCTGTGCTGCTGTGCACAGGTGCTTTTTAGCATGTCTGGTTTTCAGCCAAGTGTGACTTTTTGCTTTTTATTATGAAAGTTGGGGCTTTTTATATTGTTTTGTTTGCTGAGATCCTTAAAAGCATCCTCCTTTGTGTCTTTTTCTGGGGAGTAAATTCCCTTCTGCTGCATTTCTCTATAGACCAGTGTGATACCAGAGAGTGTTGTGTGGGATTCATTTCAGGCACTGATTTTTAGATATTCGGGACTGGCCATAAGTGAGTTAATTGGTAATGCTAATTGGTGATTAACCTAATAATGGCTTTGATTATGTTAATTAAACTGTTGTCCCGTACAGCAGCTGTTAAATCATTTGTCTTCAGGCTCTCCCTCAGCTGGCATCCTTCTGAAACCTGCTGGTTTGCATTGGCAGGGCTGACTACTGAGTGTGTGATACAGACACAAATCTCAGCACCAACACTGTACTTAGTTTTTTCCCCTTAATTTAAAAATTTCTCCTGTTAAAACCCTATGGTAAAAATTTAAATCTCATTGATCAAGTTCTGTAGTGTGGTTCCCTGGAAGTTCTTCCCAATGTAACTCCCCTCCAAGCTGATGGGAGACAGCCTATGGCACCAGTTTATGCTAATTTGCCTTTTGGTGCATGTATGCACTTTGTGGGATGCTTGTGGATGCTGTGCTGGATGCACAGACCATGAGAGAAGAACACACAGCTGGGAAGGCTGGGCCAGGTTGTGGGTTTCTTGGAAAGCCAGGAGAGAAGTGGGTCTTCTGTATGGATTGTTAGCTGACAGAGAGCAGTGAAGAAATAAATACTTTAGCAAGAAAAGACTGTAACTATGGTGGAGTGAGTTCTGTGGCAACACTGATGTGGCCACACCTTTTCCAGAATAACTCAGGTCTTTTAGATTTGAGTAAGCAGGTATCTCAGACTGGCTTGTCCACAGCTTTGTAGCAATTGTAATAATTTCCATGCTGCTTTCTTAGCATGCTTTCATCCAGTTGGAACTGTCTAAATGGCTGCAAATGCAATGAAAAGGGAAACTAGGCAGTTCCATGCAAATATATATTATATGGAAACTTAGATTTTCCTGACACTGCCCTGGTACCATAGCTTTTAATGCTCAGGGAGTTAGTACAGAGTACTAATGCAGAAATTATGAGATCTTAATGCTGTATTACTGACGTTGGTGACAGACACACACAGAAAGATGAATTTAGCTTTGTATGTGTGTAAAACTACTATTTCGACTTGCAGAATATTTCAGTTTGCCCCTGTTTTGTGGTTCTGGTCTTTTGGGGCATTCAGAAGCCCCACGTTGTTTGGTTTGTTTCAGTGCTCTGCAATTTGAAGTATCAAGCCTCAGGTCAGAAAGATTGCTTTTCAGAACTGAGGAGCATTTTAAATTGATGGCACACTTACAGTGAATACCTTTCCAGAAGACTGAACAGCACCAAGCCTACAGAAGCCAGTTCCTTTAAACAATGCCTTATCCCCTGTGATTGCTGTGACGATTAAATAACTTCAGAGTTGAAAAAGTTTGAATGGCATTTGCCTTGAGCGTTCTTGTGCAGTGCTTTTTTTAATGAGCTCCCACACTGCCAGCTTGCAACTTCCAGTATTTAAAGCTTTCTTTGTGCTTCACTCTTACTGCAATGTTGATAAATTGGGTTTTTTTTAAAGACTTTTATTAGCACATGCCTTTTCTGCATGAAGTGTGTAAAGTAAAGGTTTTATGTTTGTTACTACTTAATTCTGTTTTAACTTTAGTCTAACTGGAAGTCTAAATGTACTAGACAGTAAGTGCAAGGGCAGAAAAATACAGGAAGGATAAAAACTGTGATAATGAACCCTCAAAGATTCCAAAGTATTTTCTAAGACTTAACAAAATATTTGTACATTTTAATGAAACTGCTGTGACAAGACTTTCCCACTATGCTCTACTGTTGGAACTGCTAAAAGGACATTGCTCCTATTGTAAGTCTGAGGAAGAGGAGAATGAAGTACCAGCAGAGGGAGTCAAGACTGGCCACTAAATGCTGGAAATTTTCAGATCAAAGTGGTCATCATCTGGAAAGGGAGACATATTTTTCGTGTGTGAGATGAAGCAAAAAAACTTTCCCTTAAGAATCTCCAGCCTTTTGTGTGATGCATTTGTGTGGTTTTTTTCCCTCCTGCATTTGGATTAGGAATATGAAAACACAGTCTGTTCTATTTTGGGTATCCTCATAGTGATTCCATTCAAAAATGGTTTTCTGAGCAATTTTCCTCTTTCCTGTGCCCTTCTCAAACCACACTGATATGAAGTAGGGAATGTGGTAGCCTTTAGAACTTTTCAGGATTTAACCTCTAGCTTGTCACTGATAGAAAAATAATGGCAAATAAGATACATCCATGGAGCTGGAGGGGAAAAGTGGTTCAACATTCAAAATGTTGGCATCCTGCTCAGAAGAACCACTATCTCCTCTCCTCCCAGCTGCAGAGCAGTGGTCTCTAGAGGGATGGGGGCGGGGATGCTGTCTCCACACTGATGACAAGAACTTGGGTGAGTGAAAATGCTCTGAAGAGATTTGTGGCTGTGCAGAAGCTCTTGAAGCTCTTTTCTATCAGACTTCAGATTAACACAAAGGACTTCATCCCTCTCTTTCACACCTTGCTTGTGACAACTTGTTTACTTAGGCTTTGTATGAAGGATATTGTTAGGACTCAATGTTTTTGTCCTCTTTAGTATCCTCTGCAATAACCTCTGTATATTTGTTGTCTAGTCTCCTTGGCTTGTTCTAAAGTGTTTATTTTTTTGTCTTTCTGGCTTATTCCCTAAGCTTTCATCACGGAAATAATGGAGAAAAGCAAATAAAAATCATAGAGTATTTGCTTTAAGATATAAAAATTGATGAATTTATATTCATTAGCCTCTAGCAAAGACAACATTCTCACTGCAGTATTTGTTGTCACTGACACTGTGTTCTCTTGGTCTGACTTGCTCAGTCTTAAGTGTCTTACTTGGCAATCACAATGTTGACACGCTCTTCAAACAAAGTATTTAGGGATGCATGTAAGCCACAGCTCAGCCTTCTACTGCTGCATTTTACTTATTGAACTTGGTGGAACATGGTGCTAACTCTAACTGTTTCATCATTAAGCAGGCTTTGGTACAATTTCTTTTTACTGGAATAATGGAGATTCAGCCAGAGACAGTGTTTGTCTTCTGGAATTTGATTACCAAACATAAAGAGAGATTGGTGCTTGTTGCCCTCTAGAATCTGCAGTAGGTTCTGGATACAGCAAATGTGTTATGACCTGCAAAGGAAATAAGCTGATAGGCAAAGGGCAAAGCAAAAGCTGAAAAAAACCTGCTGCTTATCTCCCTGGTGCTGGCAGTGCGGGGCTAGTGCATGGGGGAGAGGCCCTGAGCTGGCAGGTTTGAGCTGAGTTCCCAGTTCTTCCTCTGTGGCCATATGCAGACTGCTCCTGGTCTCTGCTTTGCCTGTCTTGCCACACTTAATTCTTCACATCTTACTAGTCCAGAATTGCTTTCACTGTGCTCTGTACACACCATACCATTTTGTATCTGTTCCCTCCCTCTGCAGTGCTACTGAAGTGTGTCTTTTAGCCTTTGAGGGAATTGATATCCATAAAGCCAAGCCTGCGCAGAAAATTGGATGTGTACTTTTTTCATGAGTTCAGTTATCAGCTTCTCCTTTGTGTTGAGTGTTCCTAACATCACCTGCATTCCTCTTCTGCTCTTCCACCCTGTACTTACATATTGAGGTTTGTATCCCTGTCCCTTCCCTTCCTCCCCTCCTCCGATCCGTGAAGAGTCCCAATTCTCCTGACCATCTAATTTCACTGATTCCCTCCTAGTCATTAGGCTTCTCTATTGAGGCCAAGAAGGTCTGGCAGCCTCTTTGATGGGTTTGCTAAGCTGTTGATTTAAATTTTACAGGCTTTGTGATGCAGAGAGACTGCTAAATCACTGCTGCCATGACAGGTTTCTGAAAGGCTGGAGGAAGATAGGGTATTGAATAGAAAATTGGAAGGAGTGAGAGAAAACAGGAGGGTAGAACTTCTGGAAGGAAGCACGAAGAGTAATTATGGGCCAGGTAGATGACAAGAATCTGACAGGGAGGAATGGCTTTAAAGAAGAGTGTGTGTGTGCAGGTAGATGGAGAAAGGCAGAATAGAAAGAAGATAGAAGGACATTTGTCAGAAGGAGCTGAAACCATGGTGACTGGATTCTGAATGCTCAGCATCAGGGCTGATGTTTAAGGACAACTTCAAGAGGTGCTGATCAAGAAAATCCAGCTGTGTGATTTTAGGTGGATTCTCTTATTAAAAAAACAAAACAACAACAACAAAATCAACCAAAAAACAACCGGAAACAAACAAACCAAACCCAACAAACAAAAAAAACCCAACCCCAATAAACAAAACCCTTAAAAAAATCCAAACCTAATATTGAGGCTGTGTACCATTCAAAGCATGTCAAGAGAGCTTGACAGAAAAATATTTTAATAGCCTACTGCTCTTGTGCTGATTGATTACAGCAACAGCTCAAAGATAAGCATTCTGTCAAGAATCATTAATAGCTGTCAGCCAGTAGTAGCTATACAATATCAAAAATTCAAGCTGTTGAAAAGCATTCTATCCTTACCTTGTGCTGGAGACCAGTAAATGAATATTCATGGTAGCACACACAGCTTACAAACAGTTCTTCACTTCACATAGCTTTCAAAAGACGATCATGCAGGTTATTACCACAGTTTAGGTGCTAAAATAAGTTCCTGCATTTTTACTTCTTTATACTTTGACAACTTCAATGCCTGTAAATGACATGGAATATTGTTTGCCCAAATTTTACTATTCATCTCCAATGAGCTGTAAGATTTTCTTGTTGCCTCCATCAGTGGGAAGGAAAAATTCAAGAAGATCTGGAAGATTTAAGATGCTACTTAGGTGATCCTATATGTGGCAGAAAATTACAGAAGGCAGGTTCTTCAGTGCTTAAACAAGGAAAATACTTGGGACAACTGCAAAAACTCTTCAGGACATCCTCTGATGTTGTGAAACTTATCCTTGATCTGTAAGAATTATCAGGGAATGTGACCTTAGTGATTGCCATGGGACTGCTGCAGGGTTAAGCTAGATCCAGTGTTGTGTCAGCAGACACAACACTGACACTTGTGTCAGAGTGACATCTGGGGGGACTTTTCCTTTTGGAATCCAAAGATCAGAATTTAAATTCAGGAGGAGCCATTGTTCTTCTGTTGTATACCCCATGTCACAGTGATGAAAAGCTTACTCTGAGGTTTGACTCCTGGTGATGTGCTAGGGTTTACTTACACTGAGATTTTGCTTACTTTCACCAGTTGTTACCTTATGTCCTTGTGATTCCCAAGACTTTGTTAATGCACATACGTGAAATCACTTCAACGAATCTTAGAAATTACCTTTTTCCTAGGATCTTTGGGGAGTCCTTGATCTGCTGTGGCTGGCCAAGTAAGGCTTCTCTGAGCAAGCCTGCCTGAAAACACATTCTCTGTGAGAGATGACAGCAGAGAAGTCTGTTTTTATGGCCAGAGATACCTGCCTCTTCCATCCTAATCCATTATTTCATTGTTCAAAGACTCCAAGGGTATGGAAATGTTGGGAACACACCCCTGCTATATTTATGGAGACAGGAACAGTTCTTAAATATAAAAAGTAAAAACTCCTTTCCTTTCTCTTTCATTTAAAATACACAGTCACCTTTAGGTGGAAGATCTCTTCAGGAAAATGGAAGACCTGAGTTCAGGTCTCTTCTCCTGCACTGGTAGTTGAAACATAGGCCTATTGTATCCCAGATGTTCACTGATTGCAGGAAGCCTTCCCAACCGTTCTTCCCTAAGCATGGAAAAGCTTTGTGTGCCTAACTATTGGATGAGGTTTGTAGCTGCAAATTACTGGCAGAGGTATATCATTACCTTTGAGAATCCTCTGTACTTTCTGTTGGACAGCTTCAGCTTATTAGCATCTGCAAATACCATTCCTGTGTGCCTCACTGGTGCAAGCACTGCACAAGCAGAATAGTTCTCTAAAATGGTCCCAGTGGGCTAGTAATTCATCCTTACTTCTGACCGTATACATTTGTTTATGTGTAAATATATTTGCATTTTGTGGTCACTTGCTTACAAAGCACAAAATGTGGCTACCTTATGTCTTTTAGATGTCAGATAATTCCAAGGCAATGTTTGCTTTAAAAAGAATTTAGGCAGTATCTCTTATGCAATAACATCTACCCCTGAATATAATGATAAATATAATCCTTTTTAGAAGTGAGGTGTGGAACTCCCTGCTGTATGCATGTTTACTGCTGATTTTAGTCATGCTGAGTTCTAATAAAACAGCAGATTCAGCCTGGAAGAGAAGTACCTTTAAGACTGGAGCCATAGGAATGAATACCCATTTCGGAAAGTTAAGCTGTAACCCTCTTCACCACTCCAGAGGCAAGTGTTCCTCTCACATGCAGTTATCCATGGTTTGTCATGAAAACGCAAACAATTGTTCCAGTTATTTTTTGATAAGCCATATGTGTCTTCAGTAGCCTGTCATTTCACTCAGCAGCAAAGCAGGGCCCCCTGGAGAAGCTGCTGTCTATGAGCTATTCCTGTGTCACATTCCTGTACATACTGTGTGCACCTATTGATTTTGGTCTGCGAGCACACCTGTGATTAGTGTGTGGGAGGAGCATGACTCAGACCTAGTCATTCCAGTGATAATTATTCTTTAACCACCCCAAATTAGTCTTCATCAGTGGAAGTCATCTTTGTCTCTGACCTCATTGGTTTAGTCAACATAATTCCAAACTTCATTATTCTTACTTGTGTTATGAACAGCATGAAATCTTTGTAACTATTTAGTGATACCAGAAAAAGGGAGTTTTGGGACAATTTTGTCTTTAGGTTTGTTTGGGAAGTGTTTGAAAACCCTGTATGGAACCTGTGTAGTCACACAACTTGTTTGTACTCATTGCACCCAGAAGTAAAAGCTGTGCATGTGCAAGAAGGGATTGGCAGGTTGGTGATGAGCACCTCGCAGTCTGGCTGTGATTATTGAAGTAACAACACCCCAGGGTGACTTACCAAGGTTTTGTTGCAGCAAAATCTTCAGACTGAGCTGCAGAGAGGCAAAGCAGGCAGGTACAGCACAGTCCAGTTAAGTGCAATAGCTTTAGGGGCTTAATTTCACAGTAGAGGAGGTCTGAAGTGAGAATTAATTGTTGTCCTTATGTCCAGTGTCCACTAAACCTGTGAGGTGCAGCCATGCCCTTAACTCTTGCTGGCTGGTCTGTCACCTGAGCAGGCCTGGCAGCTCCTGGGAGATTGGCACAACCTCTCTGGCACAACCAGGTCACTGCTGGTTTCTCGGTGTGACAGCTCAGAGCAAAGTCAGCTTGAAGGGCCCGCTGAGTGTAAACCAGGTGAGCTACAAAAGACACAGGCTTCCAGTTACACACTTTCTGTGGTTTTCATGGCTTTATTTAACTAGTTTTAGGTGTAGGGACAATACAGTTAATCCAAAGAAGTTTCTTCTCTCTAAGAAGACATGAGACATGGATGAGACAAGGGATGAGACAAGGGATATGCAATTTTTCCATCAGCTGTCTGGTTGAGGCCAGGACTCTACCACCCACCTCTGGTTCACAATGAAACCATAGTACCTCCATCCCACTCTGCTTTTATATTGGGGTAATTTATAGGCATTAAAATTTTACCTTTTCTTTTGTTCTCAGAGAAGACAAAGCCTAAAAAAAGACTGTGCTGTACTTGCTACACAGACAGCAGAAGCTTTTGTAAGTCATTGGATGAAAGTTGGTGGTCGAAGAGAAGTGCATTGTCTTGGTATTTCTCTGAACTGTGTCCTTAACTTTCATCACAGGCAGATCTACCACCCACCTCTGGTGGTGTTTAAAGCACAGATGAGTAGAGGTTCTAAGCCTAACGGGGAGTGAGATCACTGCAGTCTCAGGGGAGGCCTTGGGTCCTTCCTCCTTGTGGTCTCACTGATGGATTCAGATCTGAACGTGCTCAGCAAGAAATACACCCAGCTATCAACTTCCCACATGGGTGCTCTGGTGGGAGTAGAGAGAAGTCACCTGAATCCAATTATTATTTGGAACAATACAGCACTCAAATGTAGATATCCTAATTAAAATGAGGTTGGAGCAGTGACCAAAAGGAATCAGATGGGAGAATTTTGCTTGAACGTTGCAAGTGACTTTAGCCATTAAACTCTTGTATTGGACCAGTGATAGGGGAAAATTTTGTCCCGAAATCAGTATGTATAAGTGCTGGATGGTGGTTTTGGTGTGCAACAGTCAGATCCAGTTTTGGGCTCCCAAAGGCCATAGACAGGTCACTGCAAAATCAGGCCCAATAGTTGCCAACAGGAACAGGCCTGAGCCAGCAGTGCAAAGCTCAGCAGAATGTGTGGCAGCGTCGTAGGGAAAGAACCAGAAAGTTTGCATAATAGATGATCTCCATGAGTGTCCCTAGATTTCCCTCCTGCAAGGCCTTGTTGAAAGGATCGTACAAGTCACAGGGGAAACAGGGTGAACAGAGGAACACTAACAGCTACGTAGGTAAGCAGTTTCACGTGAAGAGAACTTTTCCTTATTGTGGCTTTTGGGTTTTGTTTTTGTTCTTTTGTTTGTGTAGTTCTGTTTCAGTAATAGATTTTAAAATGAGAGTTGGTGTTTAACTGGGGGAAACCATTTGAGCTAAGTTAAGGGTAGATAAAAACAAGCTTTGAAAGAAAAACCCTTCATATGGGTGTAAATGAGTAAAAATCTAGAAGCAGTATCTGGAGATTTAATTTTAACCAAGTAATTGAAAATGGCCATGCATTACCCTGTATAAACTGTAGAAGAAAAATTATGCCCTTAAATGGCTCAGTCGTCATTTAAATGGTGATCTGTTCATTAGTGCTGGGAAATGAAATGGAAATCCATTTCAATTTTCTAGACAATTTAAATTTTATTGTCCATAAAATTCCACAAAACAGTAAAAGAGTGTCCTTTCTCACAAATTGCAGAGGATTTAATCAGATTTGGCATTTTATTAATTCTCATCATGGTAAAACCTGCTAGTGAATACATTGAGCTGAAGTAATCCTGTGTTGGTAGAAGTGTCCCTCTGGTGAGTCTGCTGTGGTATATTTGGAATAGAGATCATTTTTGCAGCTGTTATCTGTTTGTACACTTAGTTTCCTCTTGGTAATCAAATTGGCACATGGAACAAGATCTTGATGATGCTCCATGTTTTGAGCGTGTGTACTTCAGTTTGCTCTAGACTAATCCCTTATGACTTTCCTGAAGATGTTGTGATACACATGCTGTTCTTTACAGGAATTGTAGTTGCTGTAACTAGTTGTCAAAATCAGTACATTTTCTTGCCAATCTGTTTTACCTTATCAGAGATAAACCTATCTTGTGGGGAATAAAATTTGGAGAGGTAATTGGGAAGTGCCATTTTCTGTAAAATCTTCCTTTTTCTCTAGTCTTACCGTTGATTTATCATGATGGCGTTTGCCATTTCAAATCTTGCCTGTTGATCTTACTGTCCCATATTGTTATATTTTGACTGAAATAAAATTTGATTCTGCAAGGAGCTTTCTGTGGACTCATTGATTGAACTGTAATGGTTCTTGGAAAGTCTTTTTAGTATCAAGGGCTAAGGCCCTGATTTCAATTAATGACTGGGTATTACTGTATTTGGAGTTAGTCATAGCTTTCTGTCAGGTTTAAGAATTTACCTGTAAATTGAGGCAGAACATACATCTTTCTGTCCAGTTTATGATGCACTTTTGGATGTAAAATGCTGCTATCCCCATTGGGACTCACCAGTCAGTGGAAGTTCTGGGCTTTTCAGAGAAATTGATGCCTTCAGGTCATTTAAGTAGGAAGAGTCAGGTGAACTCATTGGTCTGCAAGTGCTGTTTGTTTATAGAATAAGAGTGTGCAGCCCTGTTTTCCTGAAAGTGAGAGACACTCATGGTTAGGGATTTCAAAATCTATCAGCTCGAAGTCTCACTGTATCCAGGATGCTCTTCTCTTTAATTCCTTCCAGCATCATGCTTGTGTTGTCTTCTGTTGGTGTCCCTTTACAGCAGAACTTTAGTGTATAACCAGATTCTTACTCCTTAATTTTGCAACCAAGAATGCATCTAAGTCCTCACAGGCTACTTCTGACTTGTTGTGCATCTGATTACTTTAGTAATCTGCTTTTCTGCCAGCATATTGGCTGCAGTGGAGTCTATGGCTGCCATTAGATCCCCCTCTGTGACTGTTGGCACCTTTCACGGTAAATACAATACTAAACTGTAGCTGTCAAAATAAATGAGTGATGAGTTTTGTGAATCAGGATTCCTGCTATTTTACTTGTTTGGACACATCTCAATTTGTCAAAATCCAAGTTTTACAGTGTTAAATAGTGGGACTGTGTTAATTTAGTCAGGTGCTGCTGTGCACAGGTAGGAGCCTTGGCCTGGGAGGTAATAGCCACTACCCTTCCTTTGTATGGACTGGCAGGAGGCTTTATCTTCTCTTTCCATTAGCAGGCTTTTTGATCCAAGATGCAGCCTTTCAGAGAGGAGAGTGGTGTTGGCCCCTCACTGTCAGTTTGGAGAGAGCCGTTTAAGTTGAAGAGCTTTCTTGCAGGGCTGATGCTGAAGTTTGTTCTATTGGCTTGTACTCACTCTGGCTCTCATTGCTCCTCTGATCAGTTTTGCTCTGTGTGTTCTTCCATGCTGTTTATCTTAGCCCAAACATGCTGAAGGCAACAGCAAGACATGCTAGAGAGTTGTGCTGTGCATGATGCCTGTGAGCCCTAAATACCTGTAATTGCTGCTACCAGCTGGGTCGATGCTTCCAGATCAAAATAAAAAACCCTTCAGCTTTGAAGCATCCTAAGGGATGCTGGAGTTCAGCATCTTTGGAACTAACATGTTTGGTAGCAACACTTTGGTACCTTTGAAAGGTTTACAACACTTACCTCTGTTCTTCCATATTAAGTCTTAAACTGGCAAAATATAAGTCATTGCAAGTTGATGAGATAACAGGAGGTTACACATCTGTGCTGCTGTAGTAGCAGTCTGCTTTTGTTTTGTAGAGTTAGGAAAGGGTGTGGGGAGAGAAGCAGTGGGAGCTGCTTGTGGTGTTTGTTCCATAGCTGTTCTTAACTTCTCTTTCTGCCCTTAAACTCTGCAGACAGCCTATTTTAAGGTGCACAGATGTTTCTACTACTCTAGTCCTTGGTAGTTGTTTAAGTGGCTTCTCAGTGCAGCTGTTCCCTTGTTTTTGTCTCTGACGTTGATTTCATGCAGTTCTTGTTTTTTTGGTGATGGGAAGATGAAAAAACCCCACATGCCGGTGCTCTGTTGTTTAGCCTTTATCAGCTGTGTCCTCACTGGTGTCCTACCCTTCTGCTGGGGAGACATTTCCATTGTAGCGGGAGCCCACTGTTGTCCTTCTCTGTCCCAATTTTGCTGCCAGCAGGGTGATTTCAACAAATGTGATGATGAGAGTGAGAAGATTTGCAGTAGGATTTGACTAAGAGTTTAATAAAATTTACCTGTAGTCTCTCATCTTTCATCCTAAAAGTCAATTGCTTGTGCCATGTGGTTTGACGTGCAAGTCCCTCATGGCCTGTTCAGGCTTTCTGCTTTTCTCTTAGCCGTGAAATTGATTTTCAGACTTGCTCAGTAGTGTGCCAGTTCTCTGATCTTTGCCATTGCTAGGGCCTTGCTTTGGAGGTGCAAATTAGAAGCTGGTGGCATCAAAGAGGGAGGTGGAGCAGTGTATTGTTTCAGTCCAGGAGAATGGAGAGCCGTGGGAAGAGCAGGATTTAAGAGCAGTTACTGGGACAGCATGGGGGAGAGCTCCTCTGGGAATTTACTTTAGCTTAAAAAAAAGTCTTTTTCCCAGGTTGTGAAATTCAGGAAGTGATGTGCATGCTAAGACTAGCAATTGTACTTTGTTTTATAACAGGTGAAAATGTTCTGAATATGCATTGTGAAAAGTCATGAAGTACAGGAAATTAATTTACCTATTAGATTTGGCTATGTTGTTTACACTTTTTCTTTACTAGCTAAATGGAATTACTTATACATTGTGTTAGTAAAAAACCAGAATGTAGATAAAAGATTACAAATAGGAAACTTTACACAAAGCTTCCTAAGAAGTAGCAAATTAAGCAGCTCTGGGTCTGTCTGTACTGTTCTAGAAGGTTATGCTGACACTTGATAAGTGCATCTCGCTTTGATATCAGATTGCAAGACTACAAATAACAATTCTATCAAAACTTGTTCTGTAAACAATTCTTTAAGATACCTGTTCAGTTTGGTATTTTCTTGCATATTGTATTTAACAGTGCAGTGTTTTCCTTGTAACTGCATGCTCTCTACCCATAAGTAGGCATAATTACCACTAATCAAGACCCCTAATCTCAAGCAATTATAAGATCTTACATTGTTCTAATTACACATTTGAAAATAATGTCATTTTCTCATATAATTATGAGACGATCCATACAGTTATTAATTTCTGCTTTTCTTTTTATCTGATCAGTGTTAATTTTGTGTGACCTCACAATGTGTTATCTGAAAAATGCCTTTTGAGACATGCATTTTTTGTGGTTAATTTACGGTTGTGTTTCGTATTCAGTAAGAAGTGGTACAGTGCAACAGATTTTCAAGGCTGTGCTTTCTCTCAGACTTCTATGAACTGAATAATTTGTAGTAAGCTAGGAACTTGTTAGTGAAACAGAATTGCAATTTTATGTTTAGATCATCTACATTTCCAAATGCAGGTGCTTGCTCTTTGGATAGTACTTAGGCTAGTGCAGTATGTAAAAGGGGTTTATTTTGTTTTTTTAATTGTTAAGTGGAACTTACATGCAGACAGACAGACTTTCGGGATCAGCTTTCCAGGCAGCAAAAACGAAGGCTGTTCATTCTCAGAAAGCACTTCAAGTTTTGGGGGCAAGATATAAGAGATTGCTCACTAGTTGATGTTGGTCTCACTTGTTGCTGTGTAGTTCTTCTGCACACATTTCGTGTGCGAGGCCATTGGATGAGTGCGTTTTGAACAAATCATCATCAATCTGATGATTCATCTCAGGAACCGAATGCAGCACTTACATCTGTAATTGGGGTAATTGTAAACCTCTCATTCTTACAGATAGAAGTTCTTCCTCTTATAATTCTAAAATCAGACCACAGATCTTTTACTGCAGTAGCTGAGGTCTACACTGGCTTGTATTTATTTCTCTATTCTTACTTGTTACATCATTAAAAGTAGCAGATGATTTGGTGACCTTTCTAACCTGTGCCTGACCTTCATGATTCACTTGTGAGTAATTTGCTACTGCAATTACTCTGGTCCTATCTGTGACGTTTAAATGGGGTATCACAGAGCGCAGCGTAAATGAGCAGCCACATTGTTGGGGACAACATGTTTTTCTTTATTGTCAGAAAAGAGTATTAACATCAGTGGGTGAGGGCTAAATTATTTCTGAGGGATCTTGACATTCCTGGAGAGGAGATGCTGGAGATTTTTCTCTGTCATAAATAGCCCAACTTTCTTCCTTTAGTAGAGTGTGTTTCTGAAATCATTCTGGGGCTGCAGTCTACTGCAGTGGGTTCATTTCATTATTCCTCTGAAAGGAAGGAAAGGCACACAGCCAGCTATTTCTGTGCAGAGGAGTTCAAGGTTTAATATGCTAATGTATCTACTCAATATTAGGCTGCAAAAATCCTTGGCTTTAATGTGTCTTTAATAGTAATAAAATGGTTAGCTAATGATAAATTAAGGATTGTAAATTTGGGAATAAAAAAAAATTAATCTAGGCAGGGATAATTTTTCTTGCCAAGATAATTGTCATACTGGAGCTGCAATTTGCAGTGGAAATTGCTTGCTTCATAATAATCAAAATATAGGATCAAATTTCTGTTTTTTCTTTAGGCTTTATGTAGCTGGACATTAATGGGACAGAGCGGGGACTCCATTTTACCTTTGCTGGCATGGAGCTATACATGCCAAGGTACTGAACCCCCAGGTCTCACTGTTTGCCAAAGAGCAAGGAGAGAGTTGTATGGACACGAGTGTGGTTGTCCAGAAATCTGCAGATAAGAATCTGCTTGCCACCCTCTCCCCAATTTGTTGCCTATTTCAGTGCTGTGCTGGCTGCCTTGTGCTGCCGCAGTCTCCTGTAGGGCTGTGTTTGCATCTGCATAACAGAGAGCAAACCAGGACTTAGTTAGGGAGAGGTAATGCTATTCTAATACAAAGTACTCATGGATTAAGGAGCTGTTATGGTAAATCTGTTTTTTAAAGCCTTTTATCATTCTTTACTACTCGTTGCATCAGAATTCCTGGTATGGTTTTGCTCAGGCACAAGTTGAGGTTAAACAGAGAAGACATATATTTCCAGTCACTGTATTCATGCTCTCCACTTTTCTTTAAACTGAGTGTGCACATTTTTCTGCATATTTTTATACCTGTTTGTACAGAGGAGTAGATGGAAAAAAGGAGAGGTGTTCTCTACAGAAACTCATTAAAAGAAAAGAAGTCATGCATCAAGAAGGAATTCTGCAGAAAATCAGCAGTGTAAAGGCTTTGAGCAAACCTAAATTTAAATTACATCTCTTGATGATCAGGGCAAAGACAGTCCTGTAAGTTTCTTTTGCACGATATCAAAGGTTTTCGTTGGGCATCAAATCCTAGAGCATCTTAGTTGGCTTAAGGATATCTGCCTATAACACTGACCTGAATAAATAGCTACATTCTCAAAGGAAGGAGTGGGATGAAGATTTTTTTTAATAGCTGGTGAGGAAGTAAACCTCAAAAAGGGGTATTTCAGTAAGGCAAAATCTGTTTTTTATAAATATGGCTTCTCATTGATTTATTTTTGTCTCGAGTGGAAAAGATATGATACTCACAATTCGGTGCTTGTTTTGGGGGACAGGAAATGATTAAGAGGAAGGACTGACTCAGCAAGCCAGAGCACTTATGGGTGGTTATCATTGCATCTGCAGTCTGACTGTTCCTCTCCCTCTACAGCCAACCTGTCACATATCACTGACCTGATTCACAACAAAGGAAAGCTCCCCTTGAGGCTTCCTGTCTTTCCATTTCATTCAGGGCTGGATTGGCTGGAGGAGCCTCAGCCCCAGCCTCTGCAAACCATCAAACCTGGCCACTGAGGCTGCCACCAGCCTGCTGTTCTGTCTTGGCCTTCAGCAGATGGATCCTCTCAAGTCCTGTGTGTTTTCATCTGCTTCTCTCCACGCTTGGAAACACTGCCTTTTTTTCTTCCTTGTGTTTATTCTTAAACACATCTTGATAAAACAGCTGGCTTCATAACTGTGTTGTGTGAAGTCAGGAGGGCTGTGCTGAGGTCTGACTCTGAGGGCTCTTGCCTCAGGCCTCACTGTGCTTTTGCCTGAAGAATATAAAATGTAATGCAAGTTTTTATGTATTATTAAGTTTATGTCTATAAATTACTGACCCATGGTGGCTGTTTATTACATATTCCATCTTCTGCTTTGATGCATTGTTGTTGTCACACCGAGGTGGGTAACAGTGACTCAGCCACTACTGTGATAATGCACTTAAAGCCTGGAAATCTGTCACTGGTGGTATTTCAACACAGGCGCTATAAACCTGAGATGAAAAATTAAAGTATTTGCTGTCAAGCTATTTCTCTTACACTTCTTCTGTTGTGGTTTTGTAAGATTTTGGGTACTACTGAATTGTTTGACAAACAGTTGTGTTTCAGCAACTCTGTGATGCAGGACTTGCTCTCACAAAAATAGGTGGTGGTCCTCAATTTGTAGGGCTGAAGGTGACCTATAAAATGCTTGCGCTCATCAGACCTTGCTAATAAAGCATTGATATCTGCATGCATTTTTATGGCCTATCATTTCCAGTCTTAAAGCCCAGTGGAACACAGACCGAGCATCACAACTTACCGTGTATTATCTCTGTGGTTTTTCTTCTTTTCTACAGCCCTTCTGTATGCCACCATTTTTGGTAATGTGACAACCATATTTCAGCAAATGTATGCTAACACAAACAGATATCACGAAATGCTGAACAGCGTCCGGGACTTTTTAAAGCTCTACCAGGTCCCTAAAGGACTGAGTGAACGTGTGATGGATTACATCGTTTCCACCTGGTCAATGTCCAGAGGAATAGATACTGAAAAGGTAAGTAAATTAAACTGCAAGGAAAGAAGTCACATCCTGAAAGTAGTCCATTAAAATAAACAGGAGGTACTGTCTTAGTAAAGGAGACAAATATTCTTTAAATAGTTCTAAGTAGTAGCTTCCCTTAATTTTAAACTTTCAAATACAGTATTTCAGCTATTCTATCACACTGATATATGCTAGTGGTAAAAGTATGTATGTTTTGCTAGTGAAATAGCATGAAATAGTATAAAAATTATAGAGGAAAAAGCTTGGTTTACAGTAAAAAAAGGTGGTAAGTAAATAACAAATTCCGGATTGTAACATAACCTCACAATTTTTCCAAATGAGATTTTTTTGCAATATTTTTTGTGAGGTTGTTTGCAGCTCACAGTTTGAGCCTGAAAACAAAGTAATTTTTTTTTTTCATTGGAGAATTTGAATGTAATATTCTATGTGCAGGTTAAATATATTAATGAAAACTGGAAGTATTTAATAATGTATTGCTTGAAATCTACCTTATGTAAGGCAAATGTTATCATTCTGATTCATTGAATTTACAAGTAAATTCCCATTGTGTCTTTTAAAATAACAGATGGCCTTTCACCAGAACAAATGTATGAAAGTAGCTCCTTGTCACTTTCATATTAGTTGCCAGCTTTTGTGGAGATACAGTTTTTCTTCTGCTTGTAAAGAGGAGTGATTTGTGGGATACATCATTCAGGAAATCATACCAGTGCTCGGATCACCAGCTTTCTGGTTGGCAGCTTAATTTAGTATTCTGAGCTGTGGATGATGCAGTTAAAGACCAAACAGTGTCATTTCTGTACAGCTGTTAAAGCATCGTTATGAAGGAGTAGAACAGATGTGGCCTTGCACTGAGCTGCCTGGAGACCGAGGGGCACACAGGGCACTGTTTGCTTTCCTAAATGGTCTTCAGCATATCTGCCATTTTTAGATCCCAGACATGATTCTGTAAGCACTGTCTGTCACACTAGCTTTCAGAAAGAAATGGGATTTTAGTGCTGGATAGCGCTGGTTAGAAGCTGTTCTGCATGTTTTCTCACAATCTGTCTTTGTGTGGGGTTTGTGATTTGAGGTAGGTGCGTTTGGGGAGGGTGGAGAGACATCTGAGGATACACAGCATAATGAGTGCTGGTGCTTTCATTCAGCCCCCATTACAAACTCCTGTCATCATTTTTACAAAACAACAAGAAAAAAATGCTATGTAAAACATGGGGGTTTTTTTTAGCTTATCTTCAAAGTTCGTTCTTGGCTTCCTTTGGGGGTGAGAGAAATGCTTTAAGGATGCATTTGGAGACAGCAGAATAACCAAACTGAGCACAACAATTCCCAGTGTAGTCTTTGAGAATTATCCTTATAAACAGGGAAAAAAGTCTCCAATTCTCAGGACACCAAAGAGCTTAATACGGTGCTGTTTTCAATAACTGGTGTGTTCATAGCTGAGCTGCCACCGGCCGTGGCTGCTAAACCAAGAGCTCAGCTTTCATCTGCACAGCAGAAGCTATGGTTGGCTGTGCCAATCCATGAACTCCCAGGTCTGAGCTCTGTTGGTTTGATGCCTGGGTATAACTTCTGGGATGTCTTGCCATGAATAAAACATGTATTGCTCGTGAGCAGTGGTGGTTGTGCTCCTCTGAAGCAGTGCAGCTTCCTACCAGTGAGGCAAAGGCTTAAATATGAACTGAGCACAGAACTGGTCTTATCACTATTTTGTAGGCCATGAATTTGTCAGTTCAGTGTTAACTGCAGACATGCTAGGGAGTGAATAATTAGTTACAAGCCTAGAAAATGCCAGTACAACAAAATTTAACCAAGATTTATCCATTTAGATGTATTTCTTACCTCCCATACAAATGGAAGTCTTCAATGTCTCAAATGTCTTTAATCTCAAATGTCTTTAATCCCTTTCATTTTTGTGAAGTCTGGAGACAACTTGTTTAAATGGAGAATGGAAAATTAGTTAACTTCCTCTAAGACTGCAGTACCAAAAAGGTTTTGGATAACAACATCATTTTAAATAATCTCTTGTATGTTCAGGGCTTTTTGCTACTATTTCTATTACAACAACCCTTTTTGTGTGTGGTATTCAGGTAACTGCGAAGTGTGTGTAATTCCAGTAGCAAAATTTGGCAAGAATATGCCACTAGAGAATATTTTTGTCACCAGAGTAAATGAGATAATGGAAAAGACAGATATGTCTCCTGCCTGTGATCCATGTTAAATGCTGTTCTTTCTGCCCCAGCTCATTTCTGTGAGCCTGGAAAACTGAGAACTGGCAGATTTGGCAGCTCTTCTGTACAGGGCAGCCAAGAAAAATCATCCATGAGTGCCCTACACCTAAGCACTATGGAAATATATCTCTTTTCAAAAGCAATATATTCAATAAAATATCTGTTTGGAGGTGGGCCAAAGATGATGATATTGGTGATAGAGTTATTTGTCTCTGGAGTACCAGGCATGATATCTGGAACCAGTGCCATGCACAGAATTATGAGCTTGGTTCTCTGCTCAGATCTTGCACAGAACCCCACTTCAAAGTGTAGGCATAGCCATAGTGCTTCCTATGTTACCTCCCTTTATGTTTTCCAGGAGTATTTGCAGTGAGACAGTCTTATTTTTCTCTAGATGGAAAATGTGTGGGAGTAACTCTGAAGCTCAACCAGAGTGGCCCTTAATTGGATTAAATAGTTACTACTAAGAGAAAAAAAAAAAAAAAAAAGAAGCAGACTTAGACTACTCAATGTTTTTCTCAAATAATATGTCCTGGATGTGCTTCATCATAGACCATCCCCCGAGGATTTTGTTATCCCCAAACCCTGTCCATGTTACTTCTTTCCAGTTTTAGTCTGTACATGCAGCAGTGATTTTGTATTCTTTCCACTCGGCTGTCCATATTATGTTAAAACCCTTCAGAAATGGCCCTGGCTGGTACCTGCTGTGCTGAGCATCAGCTTCTGTTCTCTTAGGAGCACACATCATGAATTGCCTTGAGGAACAATGCATTTGGAAGATCAAAAGCTGCCCAAAACAGGATCATACCTTTAAGTCCCTTCCCTGTGTAAACAAAAAACTTGTTAGTGCCACTGAGGGGTAAATTTGAATACCTGCAATTCTCAATGTTATGAGTTAATTAAACTTCAAATAATGTGTTTTCATTGCTAAAGCATATAACTTGTGCAGGTTTTTCGTGGAATCTGCCTGTCAAAAAAGTGACCTGTCCTCTAGAAACAATTCTTCATGAAGCTTTTCTTCAACACTTTCTGTACTGCTGTGCTCTAGGTTTTATAGTCTTAAAAACCTGAGGCTTTCTGGTAATTCAATATCCAGCAGAGAATGTTGCTGAGATGAAAACAATATTTTCCTTCAGATGTTATAAAGAAGACTAAGTTAGTATTGTGGCTTATGTGGATAAATAATATAAAAATAAACTTACAGACTGACATTAGGAAGGAGGAATGTCGGTCTTAAACCTTGCGTGGTAGACTAGCCATAGCAGGCACACAGAAGCCATGCACAGGGGTTTGACTGCCTGGTTTCCTTCTCAGGTTTTGCAGATCTGCCCTAAGGACATGAGAGCAGACATCTGTGTGCATTTGAACCGCAAGGTTTTCAAGGAGCACCCTGCCTTCAGGCTGGCGAGCGATGGGTGCCTTCGGGCGCTCGCCATGGAATTTCAGACGGTGCACTGCGCTCCGGGAGACCTCATCTACCACGCTGGGGAGAGCGTCGACAGCCTGTGCTTCGTGGTCTCAGGCTCTTTGGAAGTAATCCAGGATGATGAAGTCGTTGCTATATTAGGTGAGTTTCAGAGCTGGTAATAGGCATTGTGCACAAATACGGATATGTACAGCATTTTTATAGCCTCTTCTACTCATTCTTTAAGAACCTTCAGTTAAGTTTCTTTTCCAAAGCCTGGAGAGGTTTAAAGGGCAACCATCTCATTTCCAGATTACTTCAACCCTGTTTCATCTGGTCAATGGAAACTTTACCATGGGGTCCTGGTCATTCTTGGGGTTCTCCCTGTCTTTTAATTAGAAATTTTTCTATTATAATCTAAATAATTTTTTAAATAATCTCTTTTAATTAGAAATTTCATTTAGGACTTGAGAAAACTTGTTTTTGAAGTGCCTGGCATCCCTGCCTCACTGCCCACCCGCCACCCTCCTCCCCATAATAATCCACCTTCACTGGAATCTTTCCAGTTAGATTTATTTAAGATCTCATGTTGAAAAAATATTTATCTTTTTTAAAGTCAAAGTACTTTAAAACATTTAGATCTGATTTGTGTTAACTTAGAAGGGCAGCTTTGGGTTGGAGGCATGGAAAAGAAACTGATAGGGGTGTGAACAGCGTTCTGAGGCAAAGCTAACAGAAAAGAATGGGATAATCCAATAGATTTAGGTGAATCATGGGGTGGCTGGAGCACTGAGGAGGTGATACTTATCATTTGATTCTGTCAAGCCCTTTTGTGATAAGGTAAACTCTCATGGTGGCTTAATCCAGTACCTGTCACTCATAGCAGCCTGGAAAAAGAGAATAAAACAGCTTGGTAATCTTACTTTTTTCTGAACATATACACTCAGCTCTCCTAAGATGAATGTGTACTGAAGAATGAGGTGGCTAATAAATATGCTGAGTTCCATATTGCTCTACTTTTGAACAGCATTGCATATATAGCATCGGGTAAATTTAGAGTCCTGGGGAATCAAGTTGATAATACTTTGTGCCACACAAGTAGCTAAAAAAGTGAGAAGCTGGAGGATAACTGATTCTCTTTTGTTCTGGAATCACCTGTGCTGTTCGGTCTATATGATATTTGTAACTTCTGCTTGTCTATGCTGCACATCAAGAACTTGCTACCTTTTGCCATGTTGAACTCTGATGAATTAACACGACAAATGTAGACCACAAACTAAGAGGTCTCAGTTTGTGTGCCTTTATGCCCCAACCTGGGTTCAGCGTGAGAAGAAAGCCTCAAAATGTCTCGCTGCTCTATTTGAGTATAGATAAAAAGCACTGAGATCGAATTTTTTTAAAATGTTTTTTAAAGATACGAATTTTCTCCTCATCTTTACTGGTAACTTATGATTTATCATAACATTCACTTTAGAAAACACTCAGACGAGATTGCTCAAGGAATCAGTGTTAAGGAAACCTAAGTCCTATTCTCAGCTGCTGCAGAGTGATAGCTACGGATAAATGAGGCTGTTCCCTTCGTATCTGGATCAATAGATGTATTTTCTTGTTGGTCTTCTTCTGGGATGTAACTATTGGTCCTCTTCCCTCCAGAACTTTTTATTTTCTTATTTCTCTTTCTTTTTTAAATTTGGAGTCAGTTCCCTAGCTCTCCCTAAAGTTGGTTGGTGAGTTCGATCATTTTCTTTGTGAATACTTTAAGTGGAGAGGAAAGTAAAATGAAGTGGGATCCGTTTGTGATTCTGTGAGATTTCATTTTGGATGTGCATCAATTTCTGTGTTTCAGTTTCTGGACTAAGGAATCCCTTTCCTTCCACACGTGTGTGTATGTTCCTCCCCCAGGCTGAGGAGACTTCTGCTGAAGGTTTCTCTGTCCTGAAAAGAAGTTATGTATTTAACTAAGTTTTTCGCTAGTCTAAATCAGCTGAACTTTTTTTTCCTTCAGCGTTATTTACTGAAGGATGCTTCAGGAGATGGGTCAGGATTTCCTCCCTAAATTCTTTGTACTCTCAGTTTTCTTATCTGTAGAAAACAATGTTTTGGGATGGGATTTTTTTGGTTGTTTTTTGTTTTGTTTTTTAATTTCATATTTAGCTAAACTGGCCACGTTCTTGATGAATGTATACCAGATAAAACAAGGAACTACAAGGAAAAAAAGGTGCATTATACAAGAAACAGGATTGTTGCTGATCACTCAGCCAGAACAACCTATGCCATAAGTTTTGTTAACCAGTCACAACTAAACATTGCTGTGAACATCAGGCACGTAACAGCAAAGCATGTGAGGAATTCCTTAGGGTAATTTTAGTTAACAGGTACATTGCAGAGACTGTAATCTTCTTTCAGGCATTCTGAAAATGAAAATGAAAAAAATAGGTGCACAAATTATTCAAGGTGAATTATTTGCTCAGCTCTGGCTGTCATGTAATAAAGCAACCTTTGCAGCTGGCAATGGAGCCTGTATCTTCCTTGCAATGGAGAAATGAATTGCAACTCTGAATCAGTCTGTGCAACTGCTGTACAGCATTACATAAACCAAAGGCAAGCTGCACTTAATCCTTAAAGGATCCAGTTCACAGGAAAGATTTTCAAGTTCTGAAATCATTTAACCTTGCAGACTGGCATGTAAGAGTGTATTGTGTAGCCCTGGAGTATATTGTGTACACTTGCATAATCTCCTTCCAAATCAGTTCTGTGTATTACCCCAGAGACAGGTATATTCTCATTTCAGGCTTATGTTCTTAGAACAAAGCACTGACTTTGATTGACTTGGATTAATATGAGAACTGAGTTGGAAGAAATTGCACATAGGCCAGCAGTGAAAAAATGTATATTTTTGTGTGTCCCCTAAGATTGCCTTTCCCATTAAGTTAAATTAAGACACAAACAAAAAAAAGCAAATTTTAAAAAACCAAAAACCAAACCTTTGCATGTTTGCAGTAAAAATTTAAATAAATAGCTGCATTTTGTATGAAGTTTGATTTGTTGGGATGAAAGATATGTTTTTTGACTTCTATGCAAAATTTCTGCTAAAATACAGAAATTACTGATGTTCATGCACAATCTTTGGATTTGGCATGTCAAAGAAACAGAAACAAAAATGTAGAAAATGACCCCTAAGGCAGGTGATTGATTGATTTGTGATTCATTCCAATACAAATGAGTCAGAAAAAGAAGACTTAGCAAGAAAAGCCACTCTATTGCTATGTTTTCTATGTTAATGTGTAAGAATGAGAGCAGAGTTATGTAGAAGGGAGGTTTAGCTGGTGGGAAGCTGCCTGGATGAGACACAATTCTGTTTTGGGTAGTTTGCTGTTTTCCCACCGTCGCTGCGTAGGACGAAGTGCTGACGTGACACTCAGCACTTTGTGGAAGGCTGAGACAAATCACACAGTCCCTGCCCTGAAGGGAACCGAGCGAAGCACAGGTCGGGCAGGACTTCCATGAAGAGAATGTTTTCAGCTTGGCTTTGCGTTTAACTTTTCTAAGCCCTCCCACTTGGCCTGATGATGCTTTATCCACCTGAGACTGACTGTGTCTCTTTGAGCTACTCTTACTTAAAGACTGAGCCATTTATCCCAATGTGGTTAGAGAAAATGGGAGGGTTTTTTTCCTCTGTTAAAAACAATCAAGTGTTTATGTGCACTTCATTTGGCAGCTCTAGTTTCTCTGCTTTGGAGCAGATAATTCAGGCTGAAACACTGACCTTCTGAACACCTGACTTTACTGCAGGTCTTTGAAAAGTTAAAACCTACTCATGCATAGGAGATTTGCTACATTTTAATTTATCAAATAATGTCTTAAAAATATTCTTCCTGAATTAACTGTGCTCCATAAGGTCAGCCTGCATCTTTCTTTGGAATATGCAGGGGAAAAGGCACTTCACTGCCCTCCTGCCATTTAGTCTGAACCTTTTAAATCTCTCCTCACCAGTGCTAGAAGAAGTGCTGGTTCCTGTGCTATGTCTCCAATTGCGTGTGTGCTTAGATAATTTAATGAAAATTACAGAAAAGAATGTCATAGCAGCAAAAAATAACTTTTTGTACATATTTTCTGGAAATACATGGAAGGGCTGGATAGGAGGCCTTGTTAGCACCCAGGTTGGTTCAAACTCTTTCTGTCTGAAATTGGGAAAATTTTTACATTAAGGAAAACATTCCAGTAAAAAGCTAGAGAGAGGAAGGAGAAGGCTCTTGAAAATTAGGATGACAAACCTTTTTTCCTAGATAGCAGTGGAGAAAGCAGTGTCTTGTACTTGAATTTTCAGACTGTTGCAAAATCTGTCAATTAATGACTCCTAGAAGGCCTGACTGAGCAGCAGATCTTTACTTATATGACATATTCAAAGCTGCTGAAGTGGTCTTGATACTTCCTGCAAGGAGGCCATGTGTGTAGGGAAGGTAAGACTGGAGGTTAGTTTTGTGGGCTTGATTAAAGGGAGCTTTAAGCTTTTATTTGACAACTAAAAACCAAAGCCCTGAAAACTACTGTTGTCTTCATAGCTGAGCACTGGATGAGAAAAGCAGCACTTACTAGAAGATTTAGTTAAAAAGAAAAAACAACATCCTCCCACCAAACAGTTTGTCCCAAGTGTTACATTCCAGCTGTTCTGCATTTATGTTCTTGCTATCCTTATTTGAGCTAAAAACTTTCAAAAGAATAAACCTTTTTCTTGACTGTTGGTTTAGCATCACAGAATATCCTGAGTTGGAAGGGACCTGTGAGAATTGTTGAGTCCAACTCCTGGCTCCACAAAGGGCAAGTAGATGAATGAGACAGGAAGGGAAGTCAAGGCAGGAATTTATTGTGAGCAAGGAATACAATTGCTCTCCAAAAGGTCAGATTGCTGTTGCTGTTCCTTTTGCTGCTACCAAAGCTGAAAGGCAATAACAGAATGTAGATATTATGCAAGTATCAAAGTATGCAGTGACACAAGAATGGGAATTTGGGGGTGGGTGGGTTTTGTGGCAGGGAGTGTGCAAAGGATGCACATAGATTTACATTAAAGATCACACAGGAGTTGAGAAAGAGAAATTTGCATGACCCTGTCTTACAGGTCTTTTATTGTTATTTACAAAGCTACAAAGTTGACAAGTTTGGAGACTGTGGTTTTAACATGATGTTGTAGGGGACCTTGGTGTGCCATGTTTTGTTTCAGCAGGATATTAAATGCTCCATTTGCTTTGTGTGGAGAAATTCCTGCTGATTTAATTTGATCTAATTGCAGTCTTAAAGAAATGTTATAAGAGTAATTGTTTGTTTTCCTTACAATTGCTTTAGCTTACTCATTTAGCCGTGAGCATTTTTTTCAGATGTAGACACCAGAGGATTGATTCAGATTTTGGTGGGACAGGTTTGCATCCAGATAGAACAGTGCCAACTGCAAGGACAACTGCACCACGGGGATGGATTATTTTAGAGGAGGGACAATAGCAGTGCAGAAGTATTGTCTGTCTTAGACCTTCTCCATGGAGAACGTTGCAATTTCCACGCAGTCATGTGAAAACTGCTTATCAGCAGATGTGAGGATGGCAGATAAGTTAACTGAGCCCAGGCTGCTGTTTTTAGACTATCCCTAGTACCTGAGCTAACTCAGGTTTCCCTGAACTAAACTGCTCTGTGTACTACCCCATTTTCAAAAATTAGTTGTGTTTTTTTAGAGCTTGTTATTTAATTCCAAGTCTTTGAAGAAGTCCCTTACTTCTCTGCTTCATTTTTCAATTGAATTTTAAATTTAGTACACCTCTCTGTGCCAAAAATTCCAAACTGCTGTGCTCTCAGGCTTGACAAATGGTTGCAGGATTATGGATGGCATTAAGAGTTTTCTGACAGTATCTAACATCACAGCATTGTTTGTGCTATTGAATAAGACTGAAACACGACCAGTGGTGCTTTGACAAAGGAATGATTGAAATTAAAATCCATCTTTATCCTCAGTAGTTCTATTGTGCTTTTTCTATTTATAGTTGAAAGGTGGGGGTTTTTTAGATTGATTTATATAGGCAGGTTGGACAAGTTGCATGTTTCTATGAAGTGATTCAATAAGCATCAACTGAAGGAGCAATTTTCAGAGTGTGATGTGCTCAATGAATGTCCAGGCACACTTAGCAAAAGCCTTACAGATGGAGATCCAGCTAAACTTTTAAAAAGGCTGTGGCATAAAGAAGTCTACATTAATATAAAATTTTAATTTCATGGTGAATGTAGGAGCAGCACTAAAACTCTCTTGTTGAGAAATATAAGTTTATACCACATGGTGGTTTCGGACAGAGAGTATTCGTTATTCCTGTCCTCCAGACATCTGGGGTGGGTTGATATCAGAACTTGCCATTTTTGAGACTTTCTGTTTGTTCTATGTCTAATTTCTGTCAGACATTAAAAGCATGAATTGCCAAAGCTCCTGTCCACTGCTGTTTGTAGATGGTCTAAGACTGCGCTGGGTACTGGGGAAACAGATTTTTAAAATGTTTGATGTCTTGCTGGAGTAACTGAGGAGAAGTATTCCCTGTGAACAGAGGCCTCAGTAGGGAACTTTCTGGCACGTTTAATGTTTTATTGCTGTGAATTTATACACCTTTGCATAATGTGCTCTTAAAGTGTCCAGCAGCACCACATGTGGAAGAAGTTCCCCTTGGAAGATGGCAGTGTCTGGCAGGACCCTGGCAGCTGAAACTGAGGTGTGGGGGAGATGAGACTCTCTGCTCCTGCATGTCCCTTGATATATCTCAGGATGTCTGCGTTGGGAGGGTTTGCACATCGTTTTTGTGAGCATGCTCCAACCAGAGGTGTGGAGAGGTAGAAATTACAATTCAGCAAGGAAGTCAGCTTTCTATAAAGAGCTAATTTCTGCCAGGTGAACCACTGAATTAATTTTCGTTTTTGTTTTGGGTAGGATTTTGTTTCTGTTTCAGAATTTTGGAGGAGGAAGAATAATTTTTTTCAATGAAGAGACAGGTTAAAAAATAATTGAAAAAAATTTCATGAAACTAGTTTTTCTTTGTTTTTCCCAAATTTCAAATTACTACTTTTTTTAGATAGGTTTCTGTGGCACTGTTAAATTTATACTGAAGGAATTACTAGAAATACTAAATAAAATGAAGTACAAGACAGATGCAAACTTAATGAAGTTTTCAAAATATTTACTTCATATATTTCAGAACACAAAACTTACTATTTAAATTCTTCTTGTCTGAAATAAAATAATAAAATTCTTGGGCTTTAATGTATGTTCCAAGCAATATCTAGAACCTAAAGCCTGTCCCTAAGTAATTGGGAAAGTAACTCAGAGGATAATGCAATTTGAGCTTCTTATATAGGTTTGTTTTTTGGTCAGAGATTAGCACTGCCTGTGCAATGACAACATGGATTGAGCTGTGTTTTTCCTGTTACTTAACCAGTGCACATACATTCAAATACATTTGTGACTCCAGTTACCTGAGCTACTTCATATCCTCTGAGTTTCTACAAACCGGCTGCATATTTATAACATTTTTATAGTAACCATTAAAATGCAAATAAGGATAAATGATGCAGATTCTGGTGAAGCCTCCTGGCTTTTTTTGTGAATAAACCTGCTAGGGCCCAGCTGACATTTAAAACTCTTCATCACAGTAGGTGAGTGTTCACATAGTGAAATATAATCCATGCTGTATTCCGAGAGACAAATAAACACTTTAATTATAGCAACAGTAACAGAAATCTTAGCTGTAACTGAATCACGTTGTTGCTACTCATCTCTAAAATAAATGTTTTTATTTTGTCTGTACAGTAATGTGCTTCAGCAGAGAAAATTGATGCAGTTGTATAGTAAACTGTCTGCAAAACGTTGCCAGGCTGTGGTTTACAACATGAACAGATACACTGTGTTTCAATTCCTGCACCAGGCAAATCACTGAAAATGCAACTTCAGTTTGTTATCTCCATAACTCTTACTTTGGCTTCTGTGGCAAAGATGCTCAGGCTTTTCGGAGGTCTAATTAGAGGAAAAGAGTAGTAAAAACCTCTGGTTAATGAAAAATAGCGTGTTCTCTGCAGTGGAGTTGGTCATTCACTTCTCATTACATGTCTCAGTTTGCGCTTGAGAAATCTTAAGAAAATCCAAAGCAGCAAATCACTTTTGTGCATCATCTCCTGCCAGCTGTACTGTGTTGGAGGACCAAACTACAGGCTGCTCAGTGGCTGTCAAGTTGTGCAATTTATCTGCAGGACAGATAATGAATACTCCACGTCAATGCCAAGTGGTAGCTCTGTTTTTCTCTGGCTGACAGATTTTGTTGCATTAAAACAATGCACCAAGAGGAAAAATTATTTTTGCTCTAGTGTCTTTACTTTCCTTGAATCTTTCTCCACTCTGTAAAATGGGACAATTTAAATTGTGTGCCTTCCTTAGATTTGGAGGAAATGAGGGAAGAGAGGAGAAGGGAAGGATTTTCTGTTGAAGCCAAATAATCATGTGGTGGTCACAGAGGGAGTTTTCCCCTAGAGAATCTGTGTGTTTGCACAGATTTGCACATTTGTATTTTTATAGCAATTGGTGTCTCCCACTGCCTGGAGGTGGAGAACAGATCCTGAGGGTGCAGGCCAGTGTGGGTGCTCCAGGGAGCTGTGCTGGGAGAGTCATTGTGGCAGCCACCGTGGATCAGCATCACAGATAACCGTATTTGCTAACACCTGATTGATAAGATAAGCTCAGTGCTGCATTGCCACTGAGGCACTGTGAGCAATGTTTGGTCATTCTATCTGATCTTTGGATCTGCTGAGACTGTGTCAGATCCTAATTCTGTTGTTCAAACATGCAGATGAAGGCAAATCAGGAGGGAACCTGACCTAGATTCTGCTATTGGCTGCTGTAACTACCATTACTATTGCTTTGAGAATAACTCTAAGATTAATATTTTGTCTGATATGCTGAAAATCCATAGATTCAAGTGAAGGCCTTCAAAATCCATACTGACTTGGAAGACCTGCATGAATCCTCATCTTCTCCCCTAGCTATCACACCAAAACTGCATCATGACTTCCAGACACCCTGAACCCAGAGTAGGTTATTAGTCAAACACATGTTCCACATGAGTCATACTTTTTTGGAGTAGAGTGGAATATCTTCTGTCTGAAAGAGGAGCTCTTCAGTCTTTCCTCTTGTAGGAGTGAAAAAGCCAAGGGTTGTTGTGGTATCAAGGCAATACAGTTGTAATGTGAGAGTGTGGTTTCTTTTCTCAGAATCAGCAGAACACCTGACTAAGCTGCAATAATGAGATCTTCATCACTGGTGCTGCTTTCAGGAGACAGAGTGAAAGTGGCTTGACCTTATGCCTGACTCAGGCTGAATTGGCAGTGTTAACAGAGAAATCATCTTTTCACTTAGAAGAAAAATAGCAAATTTGATGTGGAGAAGAAATTGGGAAAGAACAAATGTGGAAATGGAAGGTTTTATAAAATATTTCTTCACAGTTTAAATATATCAGAATTTGAGGACTTGTTATTATAATTAAAACAAACAAGGAAGCATAAAAGGCAGAAAATGATGTGGCTTTCCAATGCATGCTGAGCTGATGGTGGAAAAGGTCCTCAGCCCACAAATCCAGCAGGGAATATAAATGATTGATGGTAAAAGCTTAGATCATTCACTTTAAGTGTGATTGACAGATAATGTTCCTGGCAAACATCTGGAATTCAGCAAGCTAGGAATGAGAAATGCAAAGTGGTGACAAACAAATGGCTATCTGCATTTCTCTAGCTTTTTAATCGTTCTTCAGAGGTAAGGTGAGATGTATGAAGCCTGGAGTTATGTATAAAAGGAGGCCTTTGGCTCAGGTTCCCTAATGCAGCCATTGGACTTTGCCAACCACCTTCTGACTCAGAATTATCACCATACCCTTCTTGCTTTCCAATTACAGATGGTTTTGATAAAACACCTACTTAGTCTGCCCTCCCTTTTTTTTGACTACTTTTTCCACAGTGATTGATCTTACTTTGTGGAGAACATACAGACAAAGGGAGATGGTATGCAATTCCTTATTATGTGTAAGAGGCCAATTGTTCTAATGCAGTGCAGGTAATCCTGGGTGGAATTTTAATTCCTTCTTGCTATATAGATTTCTACTGCTCCTTTTCCCCATCATTTTTCTATAAATGTCAAACGTGATTTTTTTAGAATCTGACAATCAAATTTAATACTTTTGGTATACATCATTTAAAAAATGGACTTGACAGAAATAAAGCAATGAGGTGATTGCATGTGCCTTGCTTTGGAAACTGAAATACAGTGTAGGATTCATTTTCTACTAGATCACTTGCTGTTAACTTCAAGGAAGTTTTTTAATGAAAGAAAAGAGTACAACTTTTTTGGGTTTTTTAGTTTGTTTCTTAAAAACAGAGACTTCTGCGATCTGACTCACTTTGTGGCTTGTGTGTTGCTTTTCTCTGGTTTGGCTCAGCAGGCACAGCTCCTTCCTGTGCTATTCTTGCCACTAATGGGAGGTGGCTCCCTGGGGTGGCAGGACACTGCAGGAGTGAGACTTTTTTGGAGGGAAAAGTTACAAATAGCGAAAGAAAACTGTGGTTGCTGCCAGAGGTGAAGGACAGAATTGTGTCTTTCTATGTTATATGAAAAGCAGACTTGAATTTCAAAAAGAGTAAGACATAACTAACTTCTGTTGTATGTCACTTCTGAGGTAGACACTGCAGCACCATGCTGTTTATGCTTGGATTATACTAATTATTCTCCATGTTACTGTGGGGCAGTAACATAATTATTGTCATTTTAAAGTAGGGAAACCTGTGTGGAAGTGCTAAGAAATACACTTAGAAATGAGCTAGAACTCCTCTTCCTTGTTAGACTACCAGCTCTAACTGTTGGTCATCAGTGATGGCACATTTCAATGCTTGATAGATTCCAGAGCGTTAATTAAAACAGTTGTTTAGCTAATTGCCTGGAAGATTGTGAGTAAAAGCATATTTATTCCAAAGGCAAACAATCCATTTTTACCCAGTGAAGCATATCGGTTTTTATGGTGCATAAAAATAGTTTCATTTCAATTTTGAATATATCGTGTATTTGTCTAAAAGCCTTGTAGATGATGATTTGTTTTAAGTGCATGGAAGCTTTTTTTCTGTAGCCGTTTTTAATATATCTACTAACAAAAACCATACGAACAATTGAAAATGTGAAAAGTCGTTGCTATTACAAAGAAAAGTTGTTTACTGTAGGATTGGGCTGTGGGATTACCACCATGCTTGTCAATACAAAGCTTTTGTACTCTTTCTGGATGTTGGCATTCTCCTATGTAAGGAGACTAGAGGTGGAATAAAGGTTATCTTTATGGTGTCTTTGCCTAATTTTGTGAAAAATGTGCCAACAGAACAGGTGGTTTCAATGTATATAACATTTAAAATTAAAATAAAGTCCAAAGTGATCAGGATCTGAACTGGTTCATGGGAGGTGGATGGTGCAGGTCTTCTGTGGAAGACTGGGAGCACATCAGAGTTAACGACAGCTTATTGCACTTCAGGGTAGTTTACCATCAAGCTGATAGCTTTTTCTTGAAGAGAAAATGCTTATCATCTAATGGAAGAGATTAGATAAGGGTGGAAGTACAGCTGAAGGGCTGAGATGGGAATTCTGAGTTTCAGTTAGAAGTTTTCTTGAGCTCTTTACCCCCAGTAGTTCTCTTGACTTTCATATAGGCTTTCCAAAATGACAATTTATTTAGGGAAGGAGATCTAAAAGAACCTGGGTGAAGTCAGTAAACTAATATGTATTTTGATGCTTCGGATTTAAGAATTGCTACAGGCAAGGTATTACTTATAAGAGAAGGGAGCATTCCTACTACAACCTGATAGATGTGAATGTATTTCCATGTCGTTGGTCTTAAGAGAGATGGGCAGCAGTGATATAGCACAGCAGAAGTTTGGGAGGAAAATGCATTTCAAAACAAGAACAGTATAGCTTTTCATTATCAAGGTAACAAGTGAATATTCCTTTTTCGTTAGCATTTTGTATTGGAAAACTAAGGAGAAAGAAAAAGATCATTACTCTTTTAAATGAACTTGTAACTTTCTCCTACACACTCCCTTTTGTGCCCGGCCTGAACTGGGGTGTAACGAGTGAAATCCTGACTGGGGGCTGCTCCTCAGTAGATTTGGGTGTGCATGCCCCACATTGTAGTGCCCAGACTGGTGCAAATGCCCTCAGTGCAGTATTCCATAGCTGGGATTTCCCTGGCTGCCCCGAGCTCATAGAGACATGCCCACGGGAAGGTGTGAGGAAATGGCTGTTTTCTTCCTTCCAGTGTGAAACAGCTAAACATTCATGCCTTGTCATTGTTGTGTTGGGGGTAACTAATCTGTACTCTTCTTCGTTTGGACTTGGTTTAGTAGCAGCCTGTGACAGCACTGATGTGTTATACAGGATGGTTTTATTGACACAGCAGTGGGTAGATGTTAGCCAGATTAAGGAAACTCAACAACACAGATGTAAGAAACAGATCCTTTGTGTGACAGTTAAAAGGAGAAAGAGAAAAACCATTTTTTCTTAATTAATTTCTTTGAAAGGGATCAGAAGAGAACATGAACCAAAAATGAGCCACTTCTCTTGATTTTTACAGAAAACCTTTTATTGATATTTAAAGGGCAGTTGTCCCATAGAACACTTTTTAATTATGATTTAGTCTAATGAAGTTTTGCTAGACTGTTGTAATTAAGAAAAATATAATGGGAAAAGGTATCAATTAAATATTTCAAAGTTGGCTTTTTTTCCAGACATTTTTTTTTTTTTCTGAGCACAAAAATAGAAGAAACTTGACTGCAGGAATGAGATGTCTGATCTGTTATATTTTTGATGGAAATAGTGCTATTACTGAAAGCAATGCTGTTGATTTTCTGTAGGGAAAGGAGACGTTTTTGGTGATGTGTTCTGGAAGGAGTCGACCCTCGCCCAGTCCTGTGCTAATGTAAGGGCTTTGACTTACTGTGATCTTCATGTCATTAAAAGAGATGCCTTGCAGAAGGTGCTGGAGTTCTACACAGCCTTTTCACACTCGTTCTCCAGAAATCTCATTTTGACCTACAACTTGAGAAAAAGGGTAAGTAGCTGTGATTTTAACACAAACCATGTAAATGATCTCACTTTTAACGTCTGTCAGCGTGAAAAAACTGAATGGCTTGAATTCTGGCTTTTTTCTTGGACTCCTTTTATAAGATGACTTTTCAGAGCTTGCCTAAGAGACCTTGCTAGCATGTAGAGTCAAAAGGCTATAAGTATTTATTCCAGTGCTAGCTTTAGAAGGAGCTAGACCGTGTGTGTGTGAAAATATTATAAATTTCTAGGAAGTAGGCAGATTCCAGCATATATGAAAACTGTCATGCACTTGTGATAAACAGGATTCACTACTTGATGCAACTTTAGTTTATAAAGCAACTAAAAACATTTTAGGGGTCTTGCCTGAAATCGCAAGGAAAATGACGGGAAAGATATAAAATCTGATATATGGAACAAAAGTCAAGTACAGTAATCACAGTGGAAAAGTAATATGAACATGACATTCTATCAAGAGTTTTTTCTTTTATTATAAATCACATTTTGAAATTACTTTGCTTATCTATAATATTTCCATTTTCTTATCCTTGATTTTTTGGCTCTTTTAATTCCTTGATGTGTGCCAGTTCAAGTTATTTTGTCAAATGCAAGTAATTATAATCTAATAGCTCAGTTTAAATCCTCTGTGTAATCTTCAGTGAACAACCTCTGCAGAAATTTATTAAAACTGTAGTAGGTATACTTCAGTTGATAGGATTTTATGATGCAAGGTTGAAGACAATGATATTACATTGAAAAAAAAATACATTAGAGAACCTGTACTTGCTTTATGAGGGTATTTGAGATCTGCTAAAGAAGTACGTTTGATAGGAGATTTTTTTGTTCCTAAAAGTGGTTCTCCATTGTAATTTCCAGGTGCCAAGTCCTAGATAATTAGACCTGAAAAAAATAGAAATATTTTAATCTTTTAAATCTGTTTTGTAAATTTAGATTTTACATCTAGATATTTTAAAAGGTATTTTATTTTTTATATATAGAGTTGGCCTACTGAAAGTAAAGTAGTGTGATGATATTTTCTATCTGCATATGTTATCAATATCAAAGAATTCAGCTTTTTGGGCTTGGATGAAGCAGAATGTGTTATCCACACTTCGGTGAAATAAATCAAAGCTCTGGTAGAAAGTTGATGTGATTAAAAACTAAGAAGCAAATTTGTACTTGGGGATTTCCTCCTAAGACATTTTTTTGAAATGAAGGTATTCAGCTGCAAGGATATTAAGAGACATGTCCCATCAATAAACAGCTCCTTACTCAGTCTTAGTTAATGTAAGAAATAAAGTAAATAAAATAATTTGACATTGATATCACCTAAAGAATCAGTATCACTGACTGACATATTTTATAATTGACTCCATGGGTAATGTGGTAAGATGCTCTCAGAATATATAACTACTTTTTTTATTTTCTAACATCTGTAGAAGTAGCAAGCTCTGAGGCTTAGAAGGACCAGCTTTCTCAAAGCTCAGAGTAATGCTAGCAGAATCACATAATTTTGGACCTGTTCTGAGCCAAAAGGCCTGACTTTAGAACCAAATACCTACTCCAGAAGTGACACTGCCCTTCCATGTTTATTGGCATAGCTTTTCCCAGCCTGGGTTACAAAACATTTTTTAATCGTCGTGTCACAACTCCTGTGCTGTCAATTTTATACACAAAATGTCCCTAATAAAAACGTACATCTTATGATAGCAATTTCCATCCAGTTATTTAAATAATTGGAATTTAATTGAGTTGCAGTCAGCAGAAAAGTGTCATTGATTGATAATGGAAGTGAGAGTTTGATGGTTCTAGGTTAACAGACTGTAACATTATTTATTTTATTAGAAGAAGGCTGATTGCAATCAGAATGCAAATGTTAAATAATGTGAATAATATATGCTCTTGGAAATGCATGGAAGGTATGATACTTTAGAGGTTTGAGGTAATGCACGTTAAAAGGCAACTTTTTAGAGTTAAGAATTTAATCTGGTTTAAATATCTGTGATTTTTTTTTTTAGAAGTAGCTCCCCAGCTTGTCGCTTCTAACACTTCTCTGATCTATTTCTGCAAATGGAATTTTGTAGAATTAAAATGAACTGGTACCTTCTGTTGGTTACATTTGTGATGTATTGCATATCCTTTGGAGTATAAATACCAGAATTACACTTTTCATTTCAATAAACAGTTTCATCTCTGGCTCCAAAAGTCTTCACCTAGTTGAAATGAAGATACTGTATATTCCTCCCAAATATATTCCTACAGATTCCAAATACATGAAAAAGCAGCTTTGGGGAATTTTTTTTTTCAGAAGGATCTCATGTTTTTAGACTTGGTTATTTCTCTGAGGGGTCCCCATCTTCAAGGTACATTTGCCTTTACTTGGTCATGGTACTGAGTCTCACTACACAGTGCAAGGTGCTTTGTAGCTGAGTTTCACTCAGCCTAGGTGAGCTCTAGTGTTGATCTGTTTTTTCATCATATTCACATATTCCTTGGGTGCTGGGTCCCCTCTAGTGATCCCTGGTGGAGCTGGGACTCCCTGTCCCAGACCCTTCATCTGGAGAGATGTTCCCCCAGTTACTGGGTCTAGTTCCACGTGCTGATGACTGTGACAGAAATAAGCAGACATTCCAGACATACACTGGAAGGTATCAAAACTGGTCAGCTGGTCTTGACCTTAGCTATACCTAGAGCTGGATTTAGGCAAAGGCAACATTCCTTGTGCTGTTCTTCCTGCTTGTCTTGAATGTGGTTTCAGCTGAGCTAGAAGGGCAGGACACTTCTTGTCCCTGTATCCCCCTTATGCCTTCCCTAGAACAGGCCTACAGGTATAAAATAATACTGCCTGTGATGCTTAAAGGCTCTGTGACCAAGGGAAAATTTTCCAGTGCTCTGTGCCTGGCATGTCGTTATCGTCCCTGTCTGTGCTGTGAAAGCAGTTTCCTTTCACTCACTTTCTCAACAAATGTCAGTAAAATAACCTCTTTTCTAAAAGTGTCAGCTTGCTGTCAGGTGACTCCCTGAGCAGTTTCCTCAAGTGACTAAAATCCCTCTTGAAGTTATTAGCTGTCTAGTTACCTCAGACTGGAGCTCAGACTTAGAAAACTTTTTATTTTTCCTAAAGGGAAAGAGAAAGCAGACCTTTAATTAACTCCTTCTGCTGCCAGTCATTGAAATTTTCATCTAAGTGGGAACAGGAGGAGAATCATCTGCTGCATCTCTTTCCACCATCCTAAGAAACTGAAACTGCAGTTTGTGGCTGCAGGTGGCTATGTGTTGGACTTGAAGACTTTGCAGCTGAAAGGAAGCTGACAGAGGTTTTTCAGAGCAGTACTTGCTGTAACAATGTTCTGAAATTAAAGCGGGTTAACTTGATGTTTCTCTCCGTTTTTGGAATCTTGGAGAGGACCAGACTGTAGACACTGAGGGTACTGTGGGATAATCAAGTGACAAACTCGCCCTCATGGAGGGTATGCTAGACAAAAGAAATACTGCAGCTTAGGAGGGCAGCAGGATTTGCAGTCTGGATGGAGATCTGGTTTCTCCCACCAAACATTTAAACACTTCTGGGTTTCCAAATTGCACATCGTAGTTCCAGGCTGGTGGAAGCATAAGAAGAGAAAAGCTTGGTTCATAGCTACCTGTCATTGTCTTTGGCTTGTGATGGGGTGCAAGTTTCCTGGCACCTTCTTTAAGAATGAATGGGAAAGGCCTTTGGCAAATATTCTGGCTTTGGCAGTTGCCTCTTTCCATGTGTACGAGCCTTGTGACCAATATTAACTTAGACTGTACCACAGTGTATTTGCTCATTTCATTCTGCTGCAGCCATAAGTGATGTTATAGCTCAAATGACTGCTCACACCACATAAAAGGGAGAATTCTTATACATAATTTATTAAGATGAGATTTCTCTAGTAAGCCATTTTAGCCTGGATAGAGATTAAATGACTAATTCTGAATACTTTGGAGTGTCATGATAGGAAGCACAAGTAGCTTTCCCAGAAGCTGAAATTTGTATCCTGATATAAAAGAAGGAAGTCAGTAGGATCTAGGTATGTTACTGGGATTTTGTTAGAGTGAAAGAAGTGGCAAAGAACGTCCTGTGTTTTTTACAAATCAAACATGACTCAGTGAGTTAGAGCCAAAGCTCCTAGTCAGAACATACTTGAGAGAGCAGTGATTGTAACAGAATAGTCTCTCTCCTTGGCAGTGTAAGATTACTTGATTTTGTACATGTAGTGGTGTGATTATTCTATGGTATTCCAACTGTGCCAGTGGACAGGACTCCCAACCTCTCTTTCAAAAAGCAATTTTAAAATGTAATTGTGCTTTCCTCTTCAGCATTAGCTTAATCTTTCTTCTTTTCATAGTGTAAGCTCTAACTAGAGAGAGAACATCTCTCAAATCACACATTTTGGCTAGGAGTGCCTCAAGCCCTGATTTTAAATCTCAGGGGGCATTGGCAGCAGTTTGTTTTCAGAGAGGCAGTCCATGGTCTTTCCACATGACAAGTTTTAAAATTCTTTTTCATGATAGAGGTTCAAAATGGTATCCCAGAATTCTTTCTGATACACAAAAGCTTGAATTGCTGGAAGGTTTCGACAAAGCTTTCTTACACTGAGAAGAGAAAGGTTTTAATTTTAGAATATTGTCCCATTTGATGATGGATTTCATAATGGTCAAACTGACAGCCTGCTTCTTTCTCCTATGTTTGTAGTCACCAAAACAATCCCACAAGTCCTGTGGGAAGAGGATTTTGATGTTTGACTGGCATGCATCTTACAGCACTGAAAACCGAGGACATTGGACATGACTGAGATGTCTGGAAGGGCCTGTGGCTTGGGAATTATGCCAAATTAGCTTTCCAGGAGGCAAAGTTGTCAATTTCCAAAAAAAAGTCCAAATGTGAATGAACAGTTAAGCACTATGTTTTTTCCTATGCTGCTTTGTAAAAGCTATTCAGGGAGTTGGATGTTCTTGTATTCACAGTTTTTCCATGTCAATCTAAACAAAGGTATTTTATTCTGTTTCATCATTGGTAGATTCCATATTGCATTTTTCACATTTTTTCTCTGGCCTTGGACGCCTTAACTTCTGTCTATCTCTAACAGAGAACTGTTTAGCTAGCCCACAGATTTTTGGGCAGATAGACTTTACAGTCTGTACTGAAAGTGCTCTGAGGCCTGCTGTGTGTTACAAGGTTTGCACATCTTCTATGGATGGTTTTAGTGCTATGTCTGTCAGTGAGTTGAAACCTCATTCTCTCAGGAGGACTTGCCCTTGGATCTCTTCCTTCTCCTCCTCTGTAGTTTGTTGGACACCTCCAGGTAAAACCTTAACGCCCAGACTTGGAAAGGATTTGATGAACCGCAGGCATATTTGATGAACTGCAAGCATTTAATGTTCATACACCTACAGTGATTATTGAAATATGTGATCGTGTTCAAGCCAAAGCAATTCCATTACCTTTCAGCCACATCATCTTAAATTTTATTTTCCAAAACTTCCCAATTCTAAACTTATTTCTGTTCTATTTAATGCATGTGGCCTGGAGCCTTAGGCTCCTATGCTTACAGAGAGGAAAATCTGGTTACAGAAAAATAGTTTACATACTGGGAATGCATATTTCTATAGAAAATATAATTAAGTAAGAAGTTCAAAGACACAGGTTGACCTTGGCTAGTTACCAGGTGCCCACCAAGCCTCTCTATCTTCCCCCTTCTCCACAGGACAGGGAGAGAAAAATAAGATGAAAAGCTTGTGGGTTGAGATAAAGACAAGGAGATCACTTACCAATCACCATCATGAGCAAAACAAATCTGACTGAATGAAATTAATTTAATTTATTATCAATTAATCAGAATAGTATAATGACAGATAAAAAAAATCTAAAAACACTTTCTGCCCATCCCTTCCCTTCTTCCCAGGCACAAATTCACTCCCAGCTCTTCTTTCTTCTTCCCCTGGGCAGTGCAGGGAGGTGGGGAATGGGGGTTGTGGTCGCATGTGAACGCTTGTTCTCTACCATTCCTTTCTCTTCACACTCTTCCCCTGCTCCAGCATGAGATCCCTCTCATGGGACACAATCCTTCACAAACTTGTCCAGTGTGTGTTCTTCCCACAGGCAGCAGTTCTTCAGGAACTCCCCCAGTGCAGGTCCCTTCCATGGGGGGCAATCCTTCAGGAACAGACTGCTGCAGGGCTGGTCTCCTGGGGAGCCACAGATCCTGGCCACAAGACCTGCTCCTTCCTAGGCCCCCCTCAGTGGCCTGCAGATGGATATCTGCTCCACCATGGGCTTTCACGAGCCAGACGGGGTCAACCTGCAACTCCAGTCTCCATGGTCATCACCAAGGGTTGATGGAAAATCTCTGCTCCAGCCCCTGAAGTTCTTCCTCCCCCTCCTTCTTCTCTGACCTTGGTTTCTGCAGAGTTTCTTTCACTTATTCTCCTTTCTCTCTCTCAGCTGCTGTAGAGCAGTGGTTTTTACTCTTTCCTAAATACGTTACCACGGAGGTGCTGCTGACGTCGCCGATGGGCTCAGCTCTCGCCTGCGGTGGGTCCGACTTGGGGTGAACCACAACTTGCTCTGCCCTACACAGGGACAGGTTCTGGTGCCTTCTCACAGAAGCCACCTCTGCAGCCCATCTGCTACCAAACCCTTGCCACATAAACCCGAAAACAGACAACAAAACCGTTCTGTTGCTTTTACTCACTACATGATACGTTGTCATGTAAATTTTAGCTGTGACGTAGATAAAGCTCTGTGGGTAAGTAGCAAAATGCTTCTTTAGAATGCTCTTAAATGACTAATCCCCTCTAAACTGATTTAATGAATTCATCACATGTTTGAGATGCCTTCTGCTACTATGAATAATGAGTAATTTTCATACATTTAGGTGCTGTAGTATAATGTCTGTACAGTTGTTGTGAAGAAGTAACTTAGTATGCTGTACAAAGTAAGCTGTGTACTTCTTAATAGAAATATTAAGTTGTTGAAATTTTGATAGGCCATTCACTAGCAAATTCCATTAAAAGTAATGCAGTCATCAGTAAGTATTAATAATCATCAATAAAATTCATGGAAGAGCTCGTATGGGTGAAATTCAAATTCCAATTCACCTTAAAATGGAAGAATATGATTCTTTTATGAAGCTGATACTAAAACCATAACTACCTTGAAGTATCTTCAGTAAGAGAATATTTCCTGTTCTGTGCTATTGTAGATTTTTAGGTTTTCCCGTGCTGGTCACTAAATTCTTGACTATCATTTGCATTCTGATCACTGAATTAGGAATTAAATTTGTGCAGACTAAATTTGTAAACCCAGAATTTTGGCTATTTCACAATGTGTTTTCTAAGTATGGAAAACTATGTCAATGTTATGTCAATAAAGACATTCCAATTATATGTCAGTACTTGGAAGAAAAATGCAGTAAATGGAGTGAGTTCTGGTCAACCAGAAATTGAGGTTAAACACTTCATTCGTTAATCCAGAAACTGAATTGATGCTTTGTTTGTTTCATCACGTTTTGAGGAGACCTTGAATTGTTTTTCAAAGGGTTTTTTTCCCTCAGGTTTTTTTCCCATAAAATATTCGGCCTTAAATATAAAAGTTCTGACCCTTTTGAAATCTGTAGAGTGTTCCTAAAGTCCTTCCATATATGGGAAAGCTGTTCCAAGTAGATGAAAAATGCACTTAACAAGGTTGATGGTGAATTAAAATAAAATTTATTTTTGTGCTCTTTTAATCCTTAAAAAAAGACACATTTGGCTTTTGTGAAACTATTTTCAGATGCGTAATAGAAAGTGGACATTAAAAAAAAGGTTTGTCTCTTTTTAACGTGCACAGCCACTCACACCAGCTTGTTTATCCCAACAGAAGAAAATGCATCGCTTTGATTTTTACCCTCCTCCACCCACATAGACTAAAACATAGAAATAATTTTAATACAGAGAAAGGTTATTCAGAGTGAATGAGGATTCCCCAGAATAGCTCCCCCAAGCCTTTTTAAAATAGAAAATGAATTTCCTAGGAGCTGAGGAAGTTCTAAATGTTGGCCCACCACCAGGGACAGAAGACGATAATCCCAAAGACAGAGTAGCGGCTCTTACACAGTCTGGGAATCTAGTCTTCCTTGTGAAAACAGTGAAATTCTTGCTCGTATTTTTACAGTAGGAAGGATTAGTCCCAAATTTAAACTCATGCCTTTTCTTACTAACGTGTTGATTTAGAGAAATAGAAGTGTAATATGTGTAGTCTGTCTGCGTGGTGTGCTCAGTATGTGTGTGGTGCTCCACCACCTGCTCACACTCCAGTGTAATGAGGTGCCTTGGTCCAGTTCCGCACCAGGCTTGCAAAGAGGGGACATTCCAAGGGAATTTAAAGAATTCCTACCCTTTCTCCAAAGCAGTCTTCTGCTTATCATGACTGAGTGACCAGAGATTGGATATTTTTCTGTATTTCCAATTAAAAAAACAAGATATGGGGTCTTTTTCGTGCCTGCCATCTCTGTCTGGGTATGTGTGTGTGTATATATATGTATGGTTACTGGCTTATTACTGAAGCTCTCAATAATTCCAGTGTCACACCCTCTTTCTAATATATTAATGCTGTTGCACAGGGATTTTTGCATGTGTGTGCCACATTCTATCATGTATTATAACTACACTAATTATGTCAATGCCATGGTAACCTCTGTGGCCTGGTGGTTTTATTTTTTTGGTATAACCTGGTGCTGCACTACTGACCAAGCAAAAGATACAACAGTCACTTAATACCCCTCCTGTATTATTTTTTTTCTAAAAATGATCTTTCTGGTCTGGGAAGCAGCTGGGTGCAGGACCAACTTATTAAAAGGGAATGATTTCCTGACATAACAGCTTTGACCTTCTGGTCTTCTCTAGGGTCACTAAGAGCTGAACTCACAGGACTGCAGCTCCAAACACAACCTGTTCAAGGTACTCCACGAAGGAGAGAGGATGTAGATAACTGTGCAATATGAAAGCCGAGGTACATTGGCCAACCTACATCCTTGAGCAATCAAACTTTATAATCTGAGTGATCCGATTGATCCTTTTTTTGGCAGTGCAATGAAAGCTGAAATAACTGCCCCCTATGGGGAAACAAAAAAGTAAAAGAAAGTGCGTTCTGGAGGTTGCAGCTAGCATTGTGTAGAGAGACTTTGTGATTCTGGCTCCAGACCAAACTCTACCTACAGATCCTCTGTTTTCTTGTTTAAATCTTGATACTTTTATTGTAACTGTGAGCTCTTGGACAGCCAGACAAAGGAGGTACTTTCCCTCTTTGTGTGCCTCAGCTAGGTCTCCATAGCTCCTCCAAGGGCTCTATTTGCTATGCCCCATGATGGGCATAAAAGAGGTAGATCACCTTAAATCCAACAAATCCTGTTAAGGTTTTGTGCGAACCAAAGCAGTTTCCCAGCTTGATCTGGGAAAAGATAAACAGTAAACACTGAGAGGTCAAACTAACCTATGTGTGTAGACAACTGATGTTTTTCCTGTATCCTTGAGAACCAGCCTTTTTGTTGCCTCTGAAGGAGCATCTTTCTGGGGGAGAATAGCCAGGAGCGTGCCACATTCCTTATTCCCAGGCCTGCTGTGAGCAGTCACGCAGGTGACACGGTGTCTGATGTCAACCTGCTCTACAGGCTGCTGCCCATTCCTGCGTGGCACTGGAGTGTTTGAGTGCTGGATCTCAAGTGCAGTGACGATGAGGTGTGGCCTTGTGAGAGTTTCTGGATTTTAAATCCTGTACGCTTTGCCATCATGGGAATGAACCAATTGCAAACAAAACTTGATAGGGCACTTTGCCAGTCATCTGCTATGACTGTAGCTACCAACTGTTCCTTCAGCTAAAGTCAAGTGTTGGGCTGTGGCTCAGTATAAGAGCTTGCTTGGAGAAATACATCGAGGGTAGGATCACAAATCATCCCCTCTCATTTGGTATTAATTTTGCAGCCAGAAACTGGGTTTTTGTTCAAACTGTGTATGATTTCTTCCTCAAAAGGAAGTGCATTGTTATGTGTAACACCTGTTTGGATTCAGATTTTTCAAATGGAAATGTGATACCTGGCACTGACATAGAATGTAAAATCTCTATACAAATGAATGTACTAAGTACATTAATTTTCTAAATTAGCAGACTGCAGAGGGGTCTTAGCTCTGCTTGAAAATATTAATATTCTCCCTCTTTTATAATGGCTAATTGTTCCCATTAATTTTCTCTTTCGCTTTTTACATTACAAAATGAGGCACGAACTTCAGCATCTTGTGTGTGTATATATGTGTATTTATAAAAATATAAATACACACAGATATATATACAGTGTGTTCAGTAATACCTCCCTCAACTGAAGCAGGAGCATACAGTAGTAAGCTACTCTGAGTATAGTCAGTGTCCCAAAATGCTGTCCTATAGGACTTGGAGTGGGACTTTCACTATCCACAAACAGCCATGCAGCTGGACGTGAAGGGATCTTAATTAACCACAGATCCAAATCCATTGTCTCTCTATGCAGCTGTGAGACTGCATAATGTTTTCACCAGATTTTCATCACGAGCTAAGTCTGCTAAATCCATTTTTAATTAGTACAGCACTACGAATGTAAAAACCCAATACCCAACTAAAGAAGTGTTTGGACTTTAATACGTTGTGCTTTTACTACCACATACCTTTGTGGTTCTTCTTTTTGTCACCATCTCCTGGCATCTTTTCCAAACACAGAAAGAAAACACTCCACACATGCACTGTTCCAAGTCTTTGTGACTTTGGCAAACCACATCTACACTGTTTCCCCAGCATTCCCCAACCTGGGTTTGCCTTGCAATTCATCTAAAGGTACTGTGCCTCCATCTTAAAATTTCAGAGATTGTGCTCCCACCATTCTGATATACTTCATGGCTGGCCATTTCTCTCATATGCTCTGTTATAAATATACTACGCAACAAAATTTTTTCATTATTCATTTACACAGCTGACATCAGGAAATCCAAGAAAATTTCTGCCACAATAATTTTGTCATACATAGGATTATTTACTTTTATAAGCATTGTCTTTGTGTGAAAATACAGAATTATGTTCCCCTTTCAGAACCTTCTTTTTTACCTTGATTCTTAAAAAAAACCCAACACCAAACAGCAAGCCTAAACCCAGACAAAATACTTTAAAAAGAATTAATGGTATGCCCAGGTTGACTGGAATGGATACATCTGTCTCTCCCATCTTCAAGGTTGATGTCTGGATTTTGTATAAAATTTAAATGTCATGTAAGTTCCAGTGCTGCAGAAGTGAGGCACGCTGCAGTCTTCCTCTAAGTAGGGGGACGTGCAATTTGTTGTTTTTCAAGGTTTCACTGTTACTTCACAGTAACTGCAAAGATGTTATTTATGGCCAGTTATTATCTTGATTAATGAAAACAAAATTGCTGTTGACTTCCATCACATACTTGATCAGATGATTGGCTAGAGTGGAAATATGAGGATGCTGTAACCTTTGGTCATGCTAAGATGCAAAGCAATAACAGAGGAAGAAAATAGTGTTAGCTCTAACAAATGGATATTGGCTTGGCCATTAGAAATTTGGTGTAGTCTAGAAATATTAACCTTTGGTTTTCCTTGCTTGCATTTTTCAAATTGCTCAAGCAGCAAGTCTTGTAGGAGTAAAAGTTTCAATGGCTTGCATGTTCTCATTGATTCTTCTGTACCCTTTTTGAACTAGGAGATTCACATTTAGTCTAATGACAAATTCATGGGAGTGAATGGAAGAGGTAATAATGAAAAGCTTTTATTTGGGATGTCATTTGGGATCAGTTTTATCCTATAACATAAAAGCATTACAGTGGTCTTTTTCAGTAACTTTGAAAATGGTAATTAGTGTTTGACAATCAAAATAGCTCCTAAATGACCTTCAGCATTCGTACCCAAACCTTTCTGTAACACAGATGCAGCCATGAAGGGAGTATGGAAAACTTGTGGGTTCTGGTTTGTAATATATTTCCAAAATTTATAGAAGTTCATCTACATTTGCAATTTCTCTGTTCTTTTTATATATAACATATTTGTTAGAGATGTGAAGGCATAACTTCAAAAATACTGAGGGGCTGTTTCTTGGTATGATCTCTGAGAATCTGTCATTAACTATAGCATATTGCTTGTTTCACCACATTTTCCAATCAGTAAGATTTTCCAAATCCCATTGTGCTCTTCAGAGACCTGTTCAGAAAAGTGTGCATTGTAGAATTATAAGGCCCTTACCAGATTACCTTTAACAATATTGTCATTTTATTACATGTTGGAATTTCTTTACTGGACGTTTTAAGGTATACAAATGGAGCACTTCATCCAAAGAGCTCATATGGGGCTATATTTCTTTATTTCTTTTTTATAAGATTGAATGATTTATTGTCCTTATGTGAAGGGAAACTGAAATGTAGAAGATTAAGTGACTTCCTGTCTTGTACAGTGATCCTCAGTGACAATGAGGAATGGAACCAGGATTTTCTAGTCATATGTTCTACTCTGTGTAGAAGACCTTTGAAGGTCTGCAGCATATGGCATAGTATGTTGAATTATGCTTTGCGTAGTGGAAGAGCAGACTCTAGTTTTGTGCTGCAGTCTTGCAAATGGCCTTGTGTCTGCTTTGAAACAAAACCCAGCCTGTAAGTGTTTATTAGTACATACAAGTGTGCTAAAGAAAGCAACTGAGTGAGCAAAAACAAGGATAAGATGGTCAGAAAAGGCCAGAAAAATGGTATTTGAAACACAGGCTTGTCCCTCTTCCCCTTGTTGAATGCTGCATGTACCAAGAGAGCCTCTCAGCAGAGAGCTTCTCTCAGTAGAGAAGCAAGTAAAACAGTGAAAGAGTCAGGAGAGGAGTAGAGCATCTGGTATCTCTGCATGGAGGTGGGTGAAAAAAACCTGGATGAATGGAGCAGCTGGTGCTCTGTGATCCACAAGGCTAGTGACTGGGGATAGAGACAGCTCTGTGTTTCAGAGTTCTACTAGACCAGGTGGACTCAATAAAAACAGTAAAGAGCAACCTCGGATTGTCTCGCCAACTTATCCCCTAGCTGGCCCCCAGTGAAACCCTTCAGACTGCACCATTTGACAGCCTATCTGCCACTCCTTCCTTACAATAGAAGTTGCAGTGCAACAACATCTACACTCTCATGATCTCCAAGGAATATAACCAAGGCAGCCAGCAGAAAAAGATGAAGAAGTCAGCAGCATCTTCTGGTGACAACTGCACCTGAGGTCCTTTGTCAGCTGTCTGTATCCAAGGTTGCTCCAGTACCCAAGGCTTAACCTACAAACACAGTGCCTTCTAGAAAGGCTGATGTGAGACCACAGAGGTACCCAGTGCATCATGTCTTATGGCTACCATAACACATCCTTGAGCCAGAGGGACCCAACACAGAATCACAGAATAGTGAGTGTTGAGAGGGACCCTTAAAGGTCACCTGGTCTGATTGCACTGCAGTGAGCAGGGACCTCTTCAATTAGATCAGGTTGTTCAGAGTCCTATTCAATTAACCCTGAATGTTTTCAGCAATGAGGCATCTATTACCTCTCTGGGCACCTGGACCAGTGATCTACCACACTCGCAAAAAATGCTGCTTCAAAAGCTGTGTGGCATGGATATGAAGCCTGTGTCTCCCACTGGACAGTTTGTGCTGCTGGGCCTCTGCCATGGTGGTCATCAAAAGCAGTCTTAATTGGTATTTTGTTATGTTTGGTACCCAAACAGTGCATGATTGATCCTGATGCTCCTGCTCCTCCTGTATGAACATGAGCGACAAAGCTGCTTTAAGGACCAGAATAGATATAACACTTGCATCCTGCAGCCTCCCACCTTAGAAAAACAGCATGTGATCAAGCTGCTGCTCCATGGTTGCTGGGTGAGTGCCAGCTGTGGGTTGCTCAGACTCCCCAGACTCACTTAGCAACTGCGTGTGCTTGGGATCTGAGACTGGCTCGTCACACCACGCACACTGCCTACCCCTGCCTGAGCACAAGGCCAGGTCATGTTTTCCTTTGAGATTTACTCTGCATGTGTGATTTGCTGTGTTCTGCCCACCAGCAGCTGAGCCCCACACCTTCTGAGCAGCCTTTGAAGGTGACCCAGGCCAGCCATGTCCCTTCAGACAGGTGGGACATCTCATGCTCCGTGAGCCATGTAGTTTTTCATTCTGAGTTGTGGGAGCTCCTTCTCAGGGGACAGCGGTGGAGAAAAAATCCTGAGGAAGCAGGGAGAAGGATGGTTCTGCTCCACATGAGCAAACAGGTCTGCTGGAAAAAACACCTAGAGATCAGTGGTGGTTGGTTTTTCACACAGTCCTTGATGAGCCTAGGGAGCAAGGTAAGGAAGTCTGACCTCTCAGAGATCTGGATCTCTCCTGATGCTGATTTCTTCCTTCATTCCCCTCACCTTACCTGAACCCATGCTGGCAGGTAGCAGAGCTGGGCAGGGACCCTTCCATAGGACTGCTTTGTATTGTGGGAGTGGTGTGGACAGCCAATGTGTTAACAGAGACTCGATTGCCTTAGCTGCAAAGGGATGGTGTCTGTGGCAGTAGGTCCCCTGTCAGGGATGCAGTGAAGACCAGGTAGAGCCTGCTGGAGACACCAGGCTGGGCAGCAGCAGAGAAGACAACATTCCTGCTCCAGCCTGAGGCCATCTGGCATACACAGTGCTCTGAAAGGGCAGCTTGACAGTGAATATTGGTAGTTTTACCATAGAGGCGTCAAAGCTAGTTGACTTGGAAGAAAATAAGATTTTTACAAAGGATTACTGTTCTTCTGAGCTGTTTGGAGATTTCCAGCAAAACCTGTCCAAAGCAAAAACTCTTGCTTTGAAATCTAGCATAGTTCAGTGCAGGGTATTTCATGGTTCATGGAGCTGTGCAACAAACAAACAAATAACAATAGTTCTTATGTCTGGGAGCCTCCTAAAATGGACCTGACACCAGTTTCTACTGAAGAAATTCCCGATCCTTCTTTAACCAGAGGTTTCTAGTCTCTTTCCTTTTGTAAATTCTGAATATGAATTCTGCATGGACAGTAAGGCAAGACTGAGCAGATAGGAGTAGGGTGTGAAGAGGCAACAGTAATAATGATTATAATAATGATAAGCTAAACAAATTACCTTTCTAATGTAAAGGAAGCTAATGTTAGTCGTTATTGGGCTATTCCTGGATCCAGTGACCCCTTAGTTCCCACATGCTTATCTTAAGACATACTAATCATGATTACATTAGGAAGCTTCCCATTTTATTTTTTGTTTAGGGTATTGATATGGCAACTTGCATTAAACGCAGAAAAAGAGTAACACTTTAATAGCAACATATTAATTGTTTAAAATTGTTTTGCAATATAAATATTCTTTATTTCCTATTAAAAAGCTTCAATTGCCTTTAGACATCCTAAGTGATTTAGAGAAACAGACAAATGATTTAATTTTGAATTTGTTTTATACTCCAATGAAGCAAACAACAGATTTGGAACAAGCTGCTTGCTAGACATTGGAAATTAAACTGCTCTTTTTATTGGGCACTGGTAAAGTGTCTCTGCCTTTCCTGATGGCAGACAAGCATGAAATACATTGACTCATGCTTGTTAGGGTGCCATCAAGCTCCTTTTATTTCCTTGATTATGATTCTAGTGCTGCCACCCAGGCAGGAGCTCCCACTTTGATTTCCCTTGAAACCTGTGCTTTCCAGAGAACATCTCCCCCCACAACCTGGCGTGAGTTACATTGTGAGGGACTGAGTTACAGGGCTCTACAAAGCTTGTAATTTAAAGCTTGTAACTGAATGCAGAACACCAAAGCTTTTCCTTACCCCTTTAGGTGAGGATCTGCATTCTTGCAGTGTTAGGTGAGACTGGAGCAGGGGCTTTGGAAAACAGCAATAGCCCAAATTTAACTGATAAACCTGTTTTGATGAGGCCATTTTTGAAACCAAGGTTTTGATGACTGAGTGTGATACTGTGAAGCACTCTTGTTCAGGTCATTCTTGGGCTTTAGTAAGTCTTCTCAGAGCTGGAAGCCAGCAGTCAGCAGCTTTTTGCAGAAGGGTGGGAGCTTCGGGTGAATGAACCACTCACCCAAGTGCCTTGAGCAATCATGAGTGCTTCTTATCTGGCTTGCTTAATGCCATCCAAGATTAAAAGTTTAAAGGCAGATTTTTTGCTTTTGCACTTTTCCAGGCTCTAAAAGTGCTATAAATAGCCTGTTTTCACCTGATTCGTTTCAATTCTTGTACCCCTAGAAAATTTGATTTTTTTTTTTTCCTAGTTTTATCCAGGTTTAGGAAGACTCTCACTGCCCTTACCACTGTGTTATCCCAGTATCTTTTGGTGAAGTACAAAGCAAACCCTGAACATCTGCCTTATGTAGTTTATTCTTTCTCATCTCTTTTCCTTGGAGAAGTAAATGTATATTCAGTATCCTGGTTTACTTTGGTCAGGTTTTTTAGCACATGAATGTTAAAGAGCCCATGCACCAAGAACAGGAAATGGTAATAGCTTCTTAAAAGCAAGGTGAAGTCTTTATGCCTAATTACATTTTCTTGATGAGATGAATCTTGTGGGCAGTATGGTTATTTTCCCTAGGAGCGAAGGGCTAAAGAGTTGTTCACTGGAATTACTCATGTCTTTTAAAAGATGAACTCTGTTTCCTCTCTTCAGCGTTTCAGGAGTGTTACAAATATGACTATGTAAAGACCAGCAGACACTGTGGCAATCCAGTGGATTTCCTTTTTTTTTTGTTTTGTTTTAAGAAAAACATACAGTAAAAGAATATTTCAATCTTGGTGTTTCATAGGGCATTTTATTTGGTATTTCTCTTGATTTTACAAAATTCGAGTAACTCTGTTAAATCTAACCTGTGTTCTTCATATCAGTGCTACTGAAGAAAAAAATGTTTCCTGGCATGAGAAGATTAATTATTGGATGGTCTCTTCAGTTACTGGTGAGAAAAGAAAACTGTTACTTGTTCCAAAGTTGCACAGCGTTTGAAGATCCAGTTGCCACAGTTGATGTATTTTGGTGATGAACTGAGAGCACTGCCTAAATCTATGGGGCTTTTAAAACTGATGTTCTTATATCTTCTGTGTTTTTTTGCTCTGACTCACATCTTGGATGCTCTGTTGTGTAACCTGCCAGCCAATTGCCTGCTATGAAAAATTTAGCTGCAGGGATTATTATTAAGTATGTCTATTAATTTTCATATTTTAGTGATCTATTTTTGGATCATTATGCAACCCACCACTCGGTGGGACTAGGCAGAAAGGACAGAGCAGAACTGGATGCTGGTAAACACAAAGCACTTGGTGTGCTCAGCCAGGCAGTGGGGGTCCTCTGGGCACACAGGTGGTCTGTTTAAAGCTGGCTTGCTTTGCAGCAGGTTGTCATGGTCCCCTCCCAAAAACCGAAGCCTTTTCCTCCCACTGAAATCTCTGGTCACTGGGGACAGGGAGGCTGTCAGCAGCTGCTCTGTAGCTGTTGGTAGGACCCTTCTGCTATCGGGCAGACATGACCCTAAACATATACCACATGTATTTATGTTTTTGTGTGTAGTAGGGAAGGATTTAAGTGCAATTCAAAACAGTGTCAATACATGCTGGAAACTGCATAGTAAATCACCATATGTTCCAGAGGAAATGCCAAACAAAGTCATGATTGCTTTATATGTGCACAGCTGACTGGCAAGCATAAAGGCAGACTCGTGATGGGGGATGCCATCATATGCTTTTCTTCTCTTTGCTATATCAGAGCATGATTAGAGCCCATCTGCTTCCCTTAGTGCTGGGAAAGGGTAGGAAAACAGCCTGAAGTTTTGCTGCTGGAGCATTCGCACCAGGAAAAAAGAGGCTAAACCCAAGGAGCTCTCCTAGATGGGTTTGTTCTCAATTTCCTTTGAAGTAGAAAATTTTTAAAAATTATTTAAAATTCTCTTGCTTCTGCAACTCGTACTGCTGTGGCTTTATGTTCATGTTGTGACAGCCTGATGTTTTCTAGCTGTAGTTCTGAGACCAGGCATGTCTGGGAACAAACCTCAGCCGTGTGTGCTGGTTAGGCTGGCTAATACAGCTGGGGAGGGGGCAGAAGGCATCTCTGTTCTTTTAACCTGTGCCAGCATGGAGTGTTTAATGCCTCACTAAAGCCCTAAGTGCTGGTGTAAGAGCTGTGGTATTTGCTGACATGTTTGGCAATCTGTTTGCGTTCTTTCCAAACTCTTTAAGTATACTTGAAATAAATGATAGAAAGTCATAGAAATGACTAATGACTTCTTTTTTTTTTTTTCCTTTAGTTTTAATTAAAGCCGATTTATTTTAAGTACAGTAATTTAGCGCTCTCCAAACTAGACACCTCGGTGGCCCTGAGTCGCTGTGCACCGATAGCATTGACTGCTGTGACACCTACTGGCCGAGCCGAGCAGCGAAAAGCCTCAGGGCTCTTCCTCCATCCTCTTCCTAATGACAGTTCCATCTCCTAATGAGTTTGGTTCTTGTGCAAGCACAGCAGTGGTCGTGTCTCTTGGAATGACTTCTTTTAAACGTCATCTTCTTTCAATACACGTCCTGGTACTTTGTGCATTAAGAAAGCTAGAAAATCACTTTTCTCTTTGCTTATAGCTCCTGTCCTTCTCATTCCTAGTAGCTCTTTAATCTTCACCCTCTTTGTTTCATCTGTTTTATCTTTACTCAAGTTTCTTTTTTATCATCCCTTAATAGTATTGGAAACTGCAGGAAGTCACTTTGAAGCCTACTCGGAATTGCCTTTCTCTCCTAGAACAGTTCTTCTTCATTAGCTGTGATCATTTCTTCAGTGCTTGAGACCTATTATCATTCTTATTGCCCTGTTAGGCATTCCACTTTTCTGGGAAAGGTAAGGAGCTATTCATGCAATTCTTCCTAGGAGATCTCATACCTGAGCTTTTGTGAGTATTGAGAAAAATGGAGTTTTTCTGTATATCTAGAAATAAAGATCTTAGTAATTCACAATAAAAACAGCTTTGCATCTCCACTGAACAAGGACGAATGGATTACATTTCATGCCTGTAGGAAGATTTTCTGTATTCTTTTTCAGAGGGATAGTTTTTCTGCACTCCGGCAGTGCTATAATCTTCTGAAAATGCATCCTCTTCTGTGTGATTCTGGAACATACTACCAAAGCAAAAAGTTACTTGGAGGCCTTCTCAGGTTGTTCTTTCTTTGAGAGACAATTTATATTCCAAAAGCTTGAGTAGTTCCAAATAATTTAAAATTGCATGAGGTGACTTGATTGAATCTGGTAGATCTCTGTGGCTGAGAGCAAGGAATCCCTGCTGCCTCCTCCTCCCTGTTTCTGGTGCACACTTCTGTCTCTTCTTTTGTGTCCAGCAACTCCAACACTCTTCAGATCCCGTCTGCAGCCACATTCAGTTCACTGATGTGGCAGAGGGAGGATGAGTCATGAGAATTCCCATCTGATGAGCACCATTGGGTATCAGTAAGGGACAGTCGGAGGTGTCTGGGAAGCAGGGGTGAGGAACCTGCTGGAGTGGAAAGAAGGTTAGTGAGGTTTCCCCCTCTCTGGCAGCAACAACCTGATAGGTTCAACTGTTGCAGTGATTTTCCCTGTGGAAAAAAAAAAAGTTTGTTATTTTTTGCTGCCTTTTTCCCCTCTGTGGTCTGCCAGCTCTGTGGAGTGTTGCAGTGAGCTCTGGGTCATGCTGCCATTGCTCTGTCTCTTTGTTTTCTCAGGTTCTGGGCATCTTCTTGCATTATGTTTTTAGTGTAGGGCCTGCCTCCTGTCTAGGCCATCTGGCAACATGCCCAACATGCCTCCTCTCTGCCTTCTGCCTTGGGGGGGGTTGAGAGCTGATCACAGTACAAAGTGATCCCGAACCAATGAACTCAAGACTTTACAAGCATTTTCCCCTAGAACTGAATACTTCTAAAATACCTCTGGAAGTTACAGAGCTGGGGAGAAAATGGAAAACAGAGCAAGGTTTTACATTCCTTGAGAATTCAGTGAGAAGCTGAGCTTATATATGCCTTTATCATAAAAGATCAAGGTACTGAGGATTAGCATTGGTGGTCTACAATCATTAGAAATTGTGTCAGTCTATAGTCTAATTAAGAATGAACTGAGATGAGTAAACAAGCTCAGCATCAGAGAGGAAAGGACAGAATCTCTGTCAGACAGCTGAGATGTCTCACATAGTAGTGGTGCTCACAGACTACTCCTGAGCAGATGAATTGACTTTGCTATGCCAAGCACCACAGACTTACTTTGTTTTTCTGCTTGAAGAGACCTGTTCTAGAACACAAAATATGCCAGTGATGGCTATTTCACTTGTCTGACACTATTCCAACTCCAGATTTCATTTTTTAGAAGTTGGGTTTGGGCAGTGGTGCGTGTTACTGTGAGGTGCTGAGAAGTTCCTGCTGACCTGTGCCCTCACTGAGGGCTGAGGATGGTGCTTGTGATGGTGGCATTTCATTATTTCAGGTCAGTAACAGTAAAATGTCCTTAGCAAATCGAGACCCCCAGACTTGCCTATAGCAGTCAGCATGTCAAAGATACTGCTCTGAAGCAAAACTGGTTGAGGCAGAGGCTGCATGATTCCTGTTGCAGTGATGAGGGATTAAGCTCTCTCTCTGAAGAGCTGGAAGTTACAAAAGAGTTCAATACCTTCGGGGATTTCCTAAGCCTGTCAGTGTCCAGTTGCCCATAAAAGTCACTTAACCTTATTAATCGTTTTGCTCTACATATTTCTTATTGTTCATCCCTTGTTATTAAATGACCTGCCGAGGTTCACAGAGGAAATCTCTGAGAGACCCAGGTGCTAAACCCAGATGGCCAGATTCCCATTCCAGGTCCTTAGGCACTTTCTGGAGTGGCTTTTCTGAAAAAGAGACTGTAGGTCAAGTGGAAGTTCTAGAAAGTTATAGTGCCTCTTAGACTAGAAATCTACAAAGTAGAACTGCATTTGTAGCCATTTTTGCACAGTATGGGTGTGTCTTTTAATGACACATCACTGAAAACTGCCATTTGAAATATTGAATTATAAAAATCTCTGAGTCTTACTTTAATCACAATCCTGTGCTTAGCTAGACAACCCAATGTAGAGACGATTGACCCTGACTCAATTATATACATTCACAGTGACTAATTTGTGGTGATGTCATTTATCTGATAGTAAAGTTTCCGAGAATGAGGGACTGCAATTTAATTTCACTTGTGCCTTGTGCTGTTGTGGCAGTTTGACTTTGGCCTCAAGATGTAGTAGGGCACCATGTCCTTTAGAGGTTTCTCTATGAGCTGGCTGGAACTAGAGTCTCCTGCCAGCTTTTGGGTACACCTCAGGCTGTGAGGCTGAGTTCCATCACCCTAAAAGAGCTCCAAGCAACACGGTTTTGCTGTCTCTAGTGCAGCCACTAGATTAAAATACTTTAAAAAAAAACCCAACAACTTGCTGTGAGATTGAAAATCGATTGCCTGAAGGAGGAGTAGCCAACCTGTGAACCTCCAAGGACAGTCTGGCTGGTGCCCTACCCACATATTTCCCTAGGGCCCCTCAGGAGCAGAGTAAGGGCTGGATGGGTTTTCCCCATGTTGAGCTTCCACTCACCACCCTTCTCTGGGCTGTGAAAGTGCTTTCAGCTGCATCTATGATAGCAGGCTCAGGTACAGCATATGGGAATGTGCTAACATCCCTTGTACCTTGCTGACTCTTCTCTCAGTTCCAGCTTTTCCTTCATGGAAAAAATCTCCTTCATGGCGTTGTCTCTGCAGAGCTACAGTGAAGAGTTTGTCAGCATGCCTGCTGAATGTTTTCAATCAGTAAATGGTAGTTGTTAGGCTTACATGCACCTCATGTACTCAGCGTCACAGAGACCAAAAATAGAAATGTGATTTTCTTTCTAGCCGTGTGCATTAGCCTGAATAGGGGAAGATTCTGCACCTTTGTTACATCCTTCTATCACATTACAGTAAAGATGTCTGATTGAATACTAAGTATTTCTTATTCTATCAAAAATCACAATGGGATGTTCCTGTAATCTGTCATTGTTATGTTGAGCCTCTTTTTTTGTAGTGCAAATAACAATCACTCATATAAATCTTGAGCCTCTTGCAAGCATCTTTCTGCTTTTCTCTCAGATCTTTGCATGATGGCAGTGACTTGCCTATGAGCACTGAAGTAAGAAAGGATTTTGATAAAGGTTAGCAGGCTGCACATAGCTTTTCAGTAACATATTTGCTTAGTAAGAATTAATAGATCTGTAAACTGTTAAAAATAAATCACATCTCTTTCTGGCTTCTGCACAGAAGGAATAGGTTTGGAGTAAGGTCCAAAGAGCTTGCAGGGACATATGCTCCCCAATTCCAGCTCTTATCTGGGATTTGTGTTATTGTATTAGAATTTCAAGATTACAAGAATATAATAGAAGCCATTTTGCATGTTAAGATAAAGTCTGTTAAGTATAAATTCTCGACTTGTAATTCTTTCTTTCCTTTTTGTGGCTAGTTAAAATTTTTAATTTACACTGTTGCTGAAACTGATGTCTGTGGGTTTTATGTTGGCTACCTCGGTAAAAGCTTGCATCATGTTCTTAGGAAATATGCACTCTTTGTTATTAAGTCCAAAGTATATTGTCAGTTGTCAGTTATGCAGAGTAATGGTGCCTGAACGCAGTAAGTGGAAATAACTAATTGCCCTAAAACACCTAAAGATACACAAACTTGGGTCTGTTGGAAAGCTGATGTACAATGTTGTAATCCACACTTAGTGGTGGAGGTAGCTCCAGGGTTACTCCACAGTCCTTTCTGTCCTCAAGCACTATCGTGCATGGCTTTGGTGCATTCCTGCTCCAGAACTGTGCATGCAGTCATTCAGTTTGCCCTGATAAATGAGAGTGCTTGTGCTTGCATTTTTACCAGCACATCTTTTGAGAATGTATTTGCATGCTGTGGTGTCTAAACCTTCATCTGGGGGGAATGCAGTTTTGCAAAGCCAGTGGAATTTCTGCTTTTCTCTCAGTTATGTAAAATGGGAGAACAAGCATGGTCCAGGATAGTAACACTCCCATAACACACAGTTATGGGGCTCAGGCTGTGTTGGTATCTTACAACAAATATTTACTCAACCTGCTCAGGAGCACAAGTGCAAGCACAGAGAGATTGCTCCCCTTACAGGTCCATCTAACTGGGTATTTGGTGTGAGACAGTGTCCAGTGGTACTGCCTAGGGGACAGCACAAGAACAGGAGGAAAATGTCACTGTGCTGTTTGAAATAATCTCCTGGCACCCAACAAATTAGGGGAGAGGATCGGGAGCAGTCTGTTTGTATTTAGTAATCCTTTGTGTATTTTTCCTCTGTGACTTTGTCCTGGTACTTCTGGAGTTCTCTTAAAACTAAGACTTAAAAATTCCTAAGGTCCATGGCAAGGAGATCTAAGGGTTAGTAGTAGTCATCTGTGTGAGAAAAGCTGCCTTTCTTGTTTTGACCCTGCTAATACCATTCAATACTACTTAACTCTTCATCAGAAGAGAGGGTCAGCAACATTTCCCCATCCTCTAATGTGACACTAATGATTTTATAGCTCTCTGTAAAAACCTTCATGCTTTCCTTCTTCTTCTTCCCTCTCTTCTCTTCCTCTTCCCCGCCCCCAAGGTAGGTGTGAGACTACTTGTCATTCACAGCTTCATGCTGAATTTGACTAATGAAGCGTGATGAGGAAAAATTATGATGTAAAATTGTTTTCACATTTTCAAAGTCAGGTGTTCATTTCATAATGGTTAAATTAAACCACAAAACACATTAAAACACAAACCAGTATAATTAGGAGAAAAAACCTTGAGCAGAAAATGAAGCATTTTTCTTGACTCAAAGTACATTTTTTGAGGATGTATTCAGGAGCTTATTTCCACAATAAAACAGCAGTTTTTGTGTGTGCATGGCAGATAACAGGGATTTTCTTTTCTCTTTTGAAGAACTGAATTGTCTCTCCCGGTCCTTGTGCTGCCTTGCAGCCTTTCAGCTATCAGACCTCCACCTGTTCCACAGTGGGAGCCAGGTCAAACTGGCAGCACTGGCTGCCTCCACCCCAGCTGTGGGACACCAACTTCTAGCCAAAATCCAGGATGCACAGGGTCTACACAGGCCAGGTGTTGCTATGAAAGAATTGATCTCTCTGCAGCCTTTAGCAGATCTTGGTACAAGAGTGTTTGGTTTTGCCATTTCTAGTTTGTATCCATGCCTCTTCTGACCGCTTTAACATCTAACTGTGATCTAATAATCAGTTTAATTTGGAAAGTTTCAGTCTTACTGCTTACTAGAAAGTTAAAAATAAAGCACAAAGAGCCCTCAGTGTAAATATTTTTTTTCAGAGTTTTTTTTAATGGTTTTTTGTTTGTTTTGTTAATACTACAAAACTCCAGATGAACATGGACACAAGGCAATTTTAGTCTTCTTTGATCCAAACTGTCAACTGCAGAAACTCCAAGTATGTTCACCTAGCTTTAATCTGTGTTTTTATCTAACCTGCAGAATCATAAAACATTCTCAATTACTCTGCATAATTAATTACCTGTGATATCTGATTTTTCACAATAAATCTGAAATACTGTGCAGTTGAATACATTATTTGGCTCCTAGCTACTAAGGTAGAGGTGTTCCTAAAGATTTCTTGAACACTCATGGCCTGATACTTCTAATTTTTGGGTGGCCAAATCTTTGATTGTCTGATTGGAATATTTTGGACCTTGTTAGCAGAGAAACTGGAACATATCTATGCCTGTCTCCAATCAGAGGTCTAAAATGGTTGAAGCAGACATCACTGTGGAAATGTTGTATTATGAGCCCTGTGTTCAGCATAAATCCAAAACACAGCCCCACACTAGCTACTGGGAAGAAAATTAACTTTATCCCAGCCCAAAGCAGCACAGGCATATACAAGAGCTTAGAGTGGCAAGTCAGAGACCCCTGTTTAAAAGAAGAAAAAGATATGGTCAGCAGCTTCTAGAGAAGTTAGTGTAATAAAAATGGGAAGAAAATCTGAAAATAGCACCAAATGGAGGATACAGATATGAAAATGGTGGGCTTTTGAAACTTACTCTTAATTACATGCTTTGTTTTTTTTATGTAGCTTGTGTATGTTATGAACTTAATTATTACGTTTGGTTGCTGGCATGCTGTCGTTACTATGTAGGAACACAATGTAGGAACAATGTAGGAAGACAAACTGAAGGAAGCTCAATAGAAATTCAGTGTATGAATTAAATAGATGGAATGTGGCAAATGATTAAATACCTTTAAACAGTTTCTTTTAAAAAAATATGGTCTTTCAACACAGTATGCATTAAATTACAAATAGTAAACAGGACTTAAGAAAGAACACAAAAACCATGCAGCAGAAAATAAGAGCAATAGAAGCTGCAGCTTTGAAGTGTTTTTGCTGTGGAGAAATGCCAGAGAGTAGCATAATGTTTGATGTTTTATTCTGTGTACCACAGAGTAAAACTGGAGAGAGCAGATGAGTCTTTGAAGCAAGATGACTGTTTTACAAACTGACAATATGCAGGAAGGTGAATTGGTTAGGTGGGTAGGTGCCTATAGGCCTGGATGGCTCCACATTGTATTTTTGTTCCCTTCTCAAAAAGCAGGAAAGTTAGATTTCTCTTCTTGTAACCCAAGAGAGAAAAGAGGTACAAGTGCATAAATGTGCATGTTCATGCCACGCTGTTCTGTGCCTGAGTTGTAAGTGGGTCCAGCCTAGATGCCAGCTGAATTTGGGGATCTCTGGCCCAGCCTGCTGTCCCTTGGCCTTGCTCACATGCACTTCTCTGAGAGGAAGGCACAGGAGGGTTCTGCACAGTGTTGTGGTGTGGTGAGAGGGGTTGATGCGCTTGGGTGTCCTTGTGCTCCGAGCCTGCAGGGCTGTCTTTCCCTGCTGCCCTCCCCACAGGCAGCAGGTTTCTGTATTTGCACCAGTGGGCCAAGCTGAGCTGGGGGAAGAGGAGTAAATGTTGCTGCTGGGCTGAGCCAGGCTCTGCCTCCTTTACTTCTGCAGAGGAATACCTTGCCCTGTTAAAGGGAATGGAAATATTTGCAGAGTAAGGTACCACTTACTCGTAATACAGCAGTGTGAGTCTAGTCTTATATTAATATTTATTTAACACCACAATGTTAAGTGAATAGTGCTGTGGAGGAGGGAAGCTGTTTATTTTTCACACAGCGGAGGCATTTTGAAAAACAAGAGATGGCAATGCAAAGTCACTCAGAGGAGTGAGCTGCTGAATGCTGGATGTGCGTGTAAGAAATTCTGGAAGAGCATAGTGCTTTCAGCTCACTGGGTGGAAATTAAAAACAAATAATCTGTGTGCCAGCAGGATAACAGTGAATAATTTTGGAACCCACTGTTGTTTTCAGATTTATGTTTTTATTAATTTACTTCTTGTTTCAAAATGGGTACTACAACTGTAGGCCCAATAATACTCGAGAGTAGTGCCTGGCTTCTTTAAAAGGATGGGAACACAGAGAGATGTTGTAATCTGGTTTTGGATTATGCCTGATGACCTTCTGTCACTGGTTTCCTGTCTCTCAATAGGAGATTGAAGTGTCTGGGTGAGATGTGTGTGTGTCTCTCTAAGAGGAGACCTTGCTTTATATTTCATAAGAACTTCCTACAGTTCTTCTGTCTTTCTGGAACTTTGGGATTTCATTTCTTTTAAAATACTGGGATTGATTTTCCAGTTAAAAAGCATTTTCACTATTGCCTGAAACCTTCATAACTTCATATCTTCATCATCACATGGTTGAGACTAAGTGGCTCATTTTGCCTGGGAAGTGAAAATGCAGGGAATCAGATCTGTTTTGCTATAGCTGAGGAAGGCTGACAGACTTCCTGAAAAGTACCTTTTCCTGAAAGAACCAAACCCTTTCTACTTTCTTTCATTATGAGGTGGTTTGCAGAGAGTCCACTGACTATAGGAACAGCGGGGGGGGG